>ML789007.1:290080-306094 GCA_009831015.1 Picea engelmannii
GTCCAGTCCTTTGCAATGATGCCATTACTTATCGATTCCGAGTCAGAAAATTTTTGAGTGTTTTCCATCAAAAGAGAGATACCTGCCCCCATAAAACTCGAAATTTTGCAACATAGCAGAAATAAAACCTGCAGAAACATTATGAACTGCTTACCAAACCAGCACCAAGCACTTTCATATCATAATTGTGCTTTTCCAATGGTGGATGGAGCCTCCTTCTTCACAGGATCTTTTACATCTGCTTATTTGACTTGTGGCGAATTTCAGGGTGCAATTTCCAGCACTTCTTCTCTCAATGGCCATTGATTTTGCAGAAATTGCATAAATTCCTTCGCCTTCCATTCAACTGTACATTCCTTGTAGGAGGATACGAAAGGTTCTTCTTCTTCTTGGTCTCACTTCTCATGGACACATCCGTCTTCTTAACCCACATTTTCTTTGTTTGATGCTTAACTACATCACGGTTATAAGATCTATGGAAGAAATCATTTCTCTTATATGAAAAAGAAGAACTTGAATGATTGTTATACCTTCCTGACTTGTCCTTGAACTAATGAGGACTAACTGTCTTGATTCCCTTCTTGGAATCTAGTGGTGAAGAGATGGCTTTCGCTTCAGCAACTTTCGAGCATTCTCCTTTGTCTTAATGTCCATAACCCAAGCCTGCAAATGGTTGTCTTGGTACAACCTCCAATGGTTGGGTGACTCCTTGACCATTAATGCCAAGTCCACCTCCTCTATACCCCATCTTCGTGAGGATCTTCATGCCAACATTAGTTTCATATGGAGAGAAAATAGAACATGAAGAAACATCATATACCTCAGTTTGAGATGCAACATCCATATTCTCAACCTTCTGTAACTTAGCCAATAACTCTTCTTTGTCTCATAGCATCTCTTGAAGCTCCTTCTTCTCCTCTTCAGCTACTTGCAAAAGTCTTCTCAATTATGCATTGTCAGCTTGAATGTTGTCATTGATCTCTTGCAACTCTTGCATTCTTTCAGCATGCTTCTCTCCTCTACCCATCCTGCAAAGTAGTCACCTGCTCTGATACCACTTGATCCGAAAATGGGTCGAGTACTACTCTCCCAAATGTTTACAATGTGAGGATCTTTAAATTGACTATGGCTTATATAGGTTTTATTGAGCATATTAGTTCATTTATCATAACATTAAAACACATAAACATAAGTAAATGAACATAGAATAGATAAAAACACATGAAGGCAAATAAGAGAGAGACAACCGATGTTGATAACGGAGTTCACCCCTCCACCTCTGGGGGTTACGTCTCCGGACCTGCTCCAACTAGAATGTAGATCTTTTATATTCCTTCTTCAAAGTGAGATCTCAAAACTCTCTTACATTCAAGGAATATGGCTCTTCATTAACTCGGCACTATGGCTTTCAATAGCTAAGCACTCTCTCCTTTCTTTTTTCTCTTTTTCAACATGGCTCACATAAGGAATATATATAGTTTTTCCTTACTCACTCTCCAACTAAGAGCATTAATTACAAGATCCACAATTGTAGGATCTGATTACAAAGAAGGAAAAATAAGATCCTTAAAAGTAGGATCTTCAACCATCTTAGACTCAAAAATGGAAAAGTCTCAAAACCACCCAAAGACTTTCCAACCATGCCCTTGATTCTCTCAACCTACAATTGAGAAAAAATGGCAAATTGGGGTGAGGTGGTTTCTCACATGAAAACCAATTTCCATAATTAATAAATGAATAATATGTGAGACAAATTTTCTCTCACAAATATTATTCATTTTAATTACAAGTGAATAATAATAATGTATGAGTTATTAAAGCTCATAAAATGCATACTTAAATGCATGAGCACTTCATAAAAGCATTAATCAAACTAATATGAAAAATGCATGAAGTATTTTTCCCACAAATGCATAATTAAATGCATGAGAAATAAAACTCAAGAAATCATCATTTAAATCCACTTAAACACTTTTTTCGCCACCTTGAAATCAACATGGCACAAATTAAGAAGTTCTTTCACGTGCGGAGATCCATTCGGATCAGGCATACAAATTGGATTTGTCTGCATCTTCACAAGTACACCTAGTTTTCCATGTTTCATGCTTAAAGAAGGTTATAGGCAACAAGATCCCAGTTCAAACTATATTGTCAGAACTTGACGAGGAAGGAAAAATCATATTGTAGCTTGAAGCCATCACTAACACAAGAGTTCACCAGCTGAGGAATAGATCCATTTCAGAGTATCTCATTAAATGGAGGAAACTACCGGCTGGAGATTCCACTTGGAAAGATGAGTCTTTTATACAGAAGCATCCAGAGTTACTCAAGCATTGTGAACAACACTTGTCTCAAGGGGGGGGGGGGGCATGTTAAGCCCTAATATTGGCTCATTACCCTTAATTGGGGCATATTACATTAGTAATGTTATTTTATTTATGTTAGCTTTATTCCATTAGTTGTAATTATAACTCCTAATCTCTTATATATAACAAGGAGACATTTTCATTTGGAATCATCTTGGAGTTGTACATTTATGTGGGCACAAGGAGGTTTCCCCCTCGAAGAGGCTTATTATCTGAATTTATCTCTTTTTCAAGGCATTGAGTACTTATTCTGAGGTTTTTCTATGCTATATTGATATTTGGTTCTTAACATAATTTAGTGTTGCATTAAGAAAAAAAAATTATGTTTTGAATTTATTGTTGCATTAAGAAAAAAAATTATCCATTAGCTTACATGTGAGCATGAATGATTTCTTGGCAACATTTGAGACAAGGAAAAGGGGAAAATGTTCAAGCTTATACACGAGAATTCAAGAGGAAGGCATTATCTTTGGGAATTCCATTACATACTCCTGAGACTCTTCTAAAGTATATTGGTGGTATGCACTCATATATTCTTCATACTATATTGATGTTCAATCCTACTAATATTAACGAAGTATCAGTACAAGCTACACATCTAGAAGCTAGTAAGGGTAATCATGTGAGCGAAGATAATAATCCATTCAAGTACGAGAAGAAACCGAAAGGTAAATGGAAGAGTAAGAAAACATCTACAATGAAGAAGGATGAAGGGAAGAAGCCTACATGTTCTCATTGCAAGAAGAAAGGACATGAGGAGGAAAAGTGTTGGAAGTTGCATCCAGAACTGAAGCCGAAGTGGGATCATCCTAGAAAGGGTATTAAGAAGACCATGACCATAGTACAAGATCTTGGATCAGATTATGAGGATGAAACCAAGGTTGCAGCTATGGGAATTAAAGGTAAATCTTGTGTTGCAAGTTTCAGTTCACATACTTCTTCTGCAAAGTCTAGAGACATCCCTCATGGAAGGCAAAGAAATGAATTGTTTCATTTATGAGTTATCTCAAATCACACTAAGATGGATACACTTGTTTATAGTGGATTGCAAGTGAATCTTATCTCATAGCAAGTTGTTCATATTTTGGGATTGGAAACTAGGCCTCATCTGAGACCATATCCTTTGGATTGGATTTGTGATAATGCACAGGTATAGGTAACTAAGCAATGCAAGTTATGGTTCGTGATCACATCCAATTTCATTAATGAGGTAGAGTTAGACATGGTTCCACTTGATATTTGCAGGATGGTTTTGGGAATTCCATATTTGTATGAAAGGAATGCCATTTTCTATAGGGAACATAATAAGTATCATCTTTTCAAGGATGGGATTGAGTTCATTATGAGAGTTCATCAGATGAAGAAAATTTTGGCAGCTATCACTACATGGCACATACTAGTTAATGCTAGTATCCAAGATCCAGATATACAGCATACAATTTAAAGTAACACATGTCCTTTGGTTGGTGTTGTTCATGTTAAGAAGGGGAGATATGTTGATGGTTCATTCTCTTTCGCATCTGTATATTCAGTTTTGTTGTTCAGTTTATTATTAATCAATGGATTGTGTTTGGCTACTGCAACAATGAATGTCGGAGTTTGTGAATTCAAGGGATTGGTTATCTTGGTCAACAGTGTTGTTCCAGTCTTCAATATGGTTGTGATGAGTCATGTGCTCATTATCCAAGCAGGATGGATGGATGATATTGGACAAGTGAGGCGGAATCATTCTCACTTGATTTCCAAATGATCCATACTTTTGGAGGCCTCTTCAGAAATAAGAGGTGCATAAAGGTGCATTCTATAAGCATCTTTAAATATTATTTCATGTTCATATGGATGTATACCTTGAATAGAAGAAATCAAGTACAGATGATAAATAGTACAAGCATAATTGTTTTTCAATACAGAAGCAACAATAGATATAGTATTCATTTAGGGACTTCTATAGATACATCAAGAATACAAGAACAGAGAATCCAAACGGTCAAGGCATAGATCATCATTCAACTTGGTTTCATATTGGACGAGATAGACTATCTTCCACAAAAGGAGATAGGAGTGGATGTTGAAATATAGAATATAGTTATTGCAGAGATTCAATGAACAAGACTATTGTAATTTGGAAATTTATGAGCCAGAACCAGAGCTATATATCATATTGGTTACAGTGCCAGAGGCCAAACTCAGCTCTATATTCTAGAGAATACGACAGAAGTGCATTGATCTAGTACCTAAGATTGAATACCCAATATGAAGACTTACTTCTGAAATATTCAGCAAGATGGAAGAGTGAATTATCATCACTAAGTTGTTGAGTATCTACACTTTTGGAGATCCAAAAAATATTCAGTGGGGAGGTGTGATCCAGGAGGATCTAAGGAATGCTCACAAAGGTCCAGGAGGATCTGAAATGCTCATAGAGGTCCCAGGGGATCCATAAATTCTCAAAACTTGACCATCTCAAATTGTCTCGAAAATCATATCAATGCATAGAGCTCATTGTCATATTTCCAAAGACGCAAATGACAAATCAAATGGACCTCATATGAAAATAGTATAAGTGGTCAAAGTTTAGTCAAGCCAAGAAAAATAAGGGTGACACGTGGAACCACCAGAGGGTAATACGTGGCATGGTGATGTGGCACAAGCAGGTTGATGTGGCATGAAAATTGGTAGGTTGAGTTGGTAAGTACCTCCAGTCATCCAAGTGGTTCAATCAGTGTTTGACACATGGAATTAGGTATCCAATGAGAAGCAGCTTCCACGTGGAAACTTCCCATTAGCCTATAATTGCTAGTGTTATATAAAAGATATCAAGTCAATGGGGTTCAAGTACCTCTAGGCATCCAAGTGCTTCAATCAGTGTTTGACACGTGGCATTAGGTAGCCAATGAGAAGTTGCCATGTGGCAACTTCCCATTGTCCTATAATTTCTAGTGTTATATTAAAGATATGGAGTCAATGGGGTTCAGACCTATGACCTCTATAGCCACCAAACATCTTAACAAATCCCACGATACCAACACACCACACATTGCCACTTGATAGCTAGTTGGCATATTATATATTTAAGTTTGTATTAAAATTCAAATGGGTGGCCAAAGGGCCGAGGGCCTAAGCCTTCAACCCTTGGTCTTGCTAAATCCCATATGAAACTTAGCCCATAGTCCGTTGCATACCACATGACCATACCATAGTGCAGAGGGGGCTCAACACATATGCACGGGAGTGTAATTAACTACATGTTATATTGTTATAACAATGTATAGAATCCATTCCAAAATATGTGTGGAGATTTGTTATATATATATATATATATATATATATATATATATATATATATATATATCCATTACTAAAACAAATCGCGCAGAGCTTGTATTCCCTAACAAAATCCACGTGAATATAGAAATTGATGGGAATGGAACCCTCAACCCGCTTAATATAGTAAAGACTTATCCAACCTTCGCTAACCAACTATCCCTTCTTCTTATTTGGTTATAACTATAACTCTAATAATAGATAAGGGGTTGCACGAAGTTCGTATTTGGCTAATAAACCAACCAATTCATGTTTAATGCTTGTCGAAAATTTCAGGATTTTGTTAAGAGAGGCGGCCTATTTAATGGCACGCACTCCAAGGCTTTGTACACACATTTCTATGTGGGTTTTTACCTTGTAAAGCGTGTTGAGGGTACATAGCATATGAGGCTACACTGTAAAGTGTGTCGAGGGGTACCTTGACAAAATTCCATGCATTTTATATCAATTTTGCACGATTTTTCGCCAGGAATTAAATGGTGCACTATGTTTCTGCATTTAAGCAATAGATTTTTGGAGTGTCTTCAAATTTTGTTTTTGTAAGCCTATATTGTAATGTAATTTGGAATTTTGAGATGATGAAGAATAGTCTTGTTATTTAAAGGGACTTTGAATATGAAGTGATATATGTCATCAATATATGTAATTTGAGTTCTTTTATTTTCTATTGTATTATCTCATTTATATTTCAAGTTATTTATCAGTTTATGGATAAGTAATACATTCACATGATATTTTGCAAATAGTCAAGCGATCTTCATTTATATTTATGAATCTGGTTGAATGTTTAGTATCTGCATATGAACTAATTGGCATCTAAGGATTTTTTGGGCTAAATTAGTATCATATTTTGTTGATATTTAAGAATCAAGTTGGTATCAGAACTCATGCGATATTTTTAGGTCATTATAGATACCCATATGCACAAAAGAATGATATTGAGCATATGATTCAATAAATATTAGAGGTTGGCATCATTAATATAGTCAAAGTGCTTTCTCTTTACCAATGGTGATGGTTACAAAAAAGGATGGTTCATGGCATATGTGTCTAGATTATAGACATCTCAACAAAATGACCATTAAACATAAGTTTCCTATTTATCATTTATGAAATAGTAGTTGAATTGCAAGGAGCAATTTTTTTACTAAGTTGGATCTCTACTTGGGATATCATCAAATTAGAATGAGGCGAAAACAAAATCCAAAAACAACTAGAACACATGAAGGAAATGATGTCATTTGGACTTACTAATGCACCTTCAACCTTTCAAAGTTTGATAAATTCTATTTCCAAACCCTTACTAAGAAAATTTCTGTTAGTATTTCTTGATGATATATTAATCTACAAAAAATCTTGGGAAGAGAATGTGCAACATGCTTAACATGGTCCTAAAAATATTGGAAGAGAAACAATTATGTGCAAAGCCTTCCCAATGTTCCTTTGGGGTTCAAGAATTGGAATATTTGGGTCATATTGTATCTCATGAAGGTGTCAAAGTGGACCCTAACAAAATTAAAGCTATGATGGAATAGCCAATTCCTAAAACCTAGAAGAATCTTAGAGTATTATTAGGATTGACAGGATATTACCGTAAATTTTTGTTGGGGAATAGGGTGGAACCTGTTATGAAATAAACATACAATTCTACAGATAAGTGAAGAGGGTATAAAATCTCAAAGACAAAGGTGGTGTTTAAAGACACCATTATAGCACTTAGTCAAAGTGCACTATGATGAGAACATCACAATGCATATTGGACATTGATATCTCCATAAGATATCACTTGATCGCTTCATAATAATGACCCAAAGAGTTTGTTATTTATAGCCTCGATATCTAACCAACTTCAGTGAAATTGGGAAGATCTTGTCCACATTGTTGAGGCCACAACAACCCTCCTTTACTTTTACTTTCACAAGAAAAAGTAAAAGGGCCCCCTACTAAAATTATATCCCTAATCCCTAATTCTATACTACTTGAGACTAATGTTAATTCTTTGTCTACCTTGAGGGAATTGGGGGTTTTATATTGATTTACGATTGTCTTGAATGAGTTTTTTGTTAATGATTTAATGAATGGATAATTCAAATTTTGCATCCTCTTTCTTACATGTTGTGTTGAATGTCTTCATCCTTAAGCTCTTGCATGTTGATCACACTCTTCAATTTTGAACACTTTACTTGAATCGTTAAATCATTGATTCTTATTTTGAGTCTGAGAATTGGCACATGTAGTTTTCAAGAAAATTGTCTACAACCATCTGCAATTATCTTTCAACAGACCCAACACTCATTTACAAGTTTGCATGAAGACAGGGAATATAATGTTTATTGTGTATTGGCAAGTGCCCTTTCAAATGCATAACTAATCTCATTTTCTCTATGGTTGCAGGAGCAGGTTCGTGGGATCACTTTCTGTCAGGTGAAATATATGTTATGTGTTTCGACATTAAATTGTCAACCAGGGGCTCGTAGGCTTCAAGGTGCTAGCACTGTATGTGCAGGTCTAGAGCTCTAATCTAGCCTAGTCTATCCTAATCTAATCTAATGTCGGAAACACACTCAAATAATAAAGAGATTAAGTAAATTTTGAGTTGTAACACAGTATGTGTCACGATAGAAAGGAAACTAACAATCTACTGAAAACTTCGCCATTGAAGAAATATGAAATACATGTTCTTGTAATTAATTAAACCTATGAACTATTCTTAAAATTAGAAATTACACTATTGTACTGAAACAAGAAATACTTCAATCAAATTATGCTATTGTTCTTAATCAGAAATGCTTATTCTATTGTAATTTAAAGCAGAAATACTCTAGTTGAAAATATAATGATTATATAGTCCTGCGGGGGTTAGTTTAATCTACTTAACTAGTTATAAACAGCTTCTTAATAAACACACTCAGTTCCTAGTGATCCATTTACAAAGAGGATTATATTTACAACATAGTGTGAGAGTAAATACAGTGAGATTACAATTTGAAAAGAGTGATTAATACAACTAAAATACACAAAGGAGTTATAAAAGACTATTATATACACTGTTAATCTTGCAAAGTAAAATACAACTTGTATGAATTAGAAGAGGAATATATGTGTATATATGAAGAGTGAAATGATCGAGAGAATTTATATAGATATGAAACTTAATCTGAGTAGATAAACTGCATACGAAAATTATATAGAAGGGAATACATAGGTAGATGTATGAATAAGGAAAATTACAAACAACCTGTAAATTAAACAAGGAGATACAACTTAAATGGCAACATGCACAAGATGGTTAAATGAAGAAATATGAATATACAACAAATTAACAAGATACCCAGACCATTGGTGGGCCCCCCAGACAGTCATGGTACTACTCCAACTCAATATACAGTCACAATCTCAGTGCACCATTCATATTAACACCATAATTGAGTTTACAGAGCAATTCAGTATAATAGATATATATATAAATTGTTGTCTTTATGTTCTGAGAAACCTCGATATTTATAGAGTTTCTAATTTGTCTGAGAGGTCGACCACTGAAAGGGTCAACACTCTCCTACAACAGAAAATCATTAAAACAATAACAGACAACATCTTCTAGCAACTTCATGCGCTCAAAATAGAGGTCGAACGCAACAACATGTACCTTAACCAAAATCCCTCATCAATTTCATCATACAAATATGATTTGTAACTTTGTAATAGAACTGGTGTATATTATCACATAACTATAAACCTTCCTTAAATTTAACAACAAGAGACTAGCATTTTCATCAAACTTTTCTTAGTCTCACATGACTAGTTTTGGATTAGTCAACAACCCTAACTTGAAATAATCATAACTATGTACATGTACTAAAAAAAGATCTAAAATTGATACACAATGTTCTTAAATGTGTTTTCTGCAATTCCTCTAGGTTTCACTACTTGGAACCTCTCAGAAAAGGAGTTATAGCAAAAATGGCATACCTTGTTGAATTCTGGCTTATTCTATAGAGTGACCTTGTAGAGCATGTCCCGCACAGAATATTTGTTAAATAGATATGAAAATGTTACCCAGTATACTAAATATTGTACTCTAACCAATACATTTGGTATTATAGAATTTGTATCTTTTATGAAGAAGTTATGATGTTTTTACCCGAAACCCCTGTTTTAGACTAGTTTCAAGACTAGCCACAAACCTTATTTTCCATGGAGTGTAACTCCAAAAATACAACGACCCACAAGCTTAATTTTTTAACATGGATACTTGGATATGTTTCCTCAATGTCCTAGCAATTTCATGATCTGAATCATTCTAAAAAAAAAATTTATTGTGAAAATGGTGAGATGACTTGTAAATAACATACCTTAGAAAGCATCATCAAAAGAATTTATCCTCCCTTGAATTTTGGCCTTATTTTTTTCACCTTCCCTCTAAAATTTGTCTTAGATGTCCTTTGGTTACCTCAGTCACCTATAGATATTCAATATTCTCAATTCTGATGTAAAATGAGAGAGCCTTGCCTCTTATTTATACTCTCCATCTTCTAGGTCACTTAACCTATTTCTAGGTCACTTAACCCATTTCTAGGTCACTTAACCTATTTTCCTCATTTTTAGGGTTAACCACTTTCCATAATTAGAAAGTTCTCCATTAATTTATCATTTAAATATTCCTCCTTGACTTTGGCACCTCACTTTATCATTTAAATAATCTTCTTTGATTTTGTCACTTCACTTTATTATTTAAATAATCCTTCTTGACTTTGTCACTTTACTTTATCATTTAAATAAAAATTCATTCTTTGCAATCTCTTTGAATTCTTTGACCTTTTGGGGTTTCAACCCAACATATGAGGGTCCTCCAACTTTGTAAGGCCATAACTCTCAAACCATGAGGAGTTATGTGATGTTCCACTTACCACCAGAAATGGCATGACATGTACTATCCATATAGAATAGTATTACCTTCATATACAATTAAACTCATACCATTATACATGAAACAAACTTGGGTCCATTACCCAAACCTTTTTCCACCGGAATTCGCTACCAGACTTTCTTCAAGGGTTGACATCAATGACAACCAGTCTTAATCAACAATATCCCCCTTTGGCATCGATGGAAACACTCTGATGCAATACCGAAACTCATATAACTCATGCTCCCCTTGGAAACATGTCTCTATCCTTTGCATCTTTGTGACCATTGCTTCCCCTGCAACCATGCCTTTGTCCTCTGAATCTGATGAATCTCTCCCCCTTTGTCATCAACTGCAAAGGTATATTTCCATCTGGGGCTGCTCCCCCCAACTGAGTTGTCCTCTTTACGGTGCTTCCTCATGTACATCTAAGACATATATTATAAGCATTCAAAAGCATTCATTTTGGAGTAGAAATAACTTTGATTATCTGGCGAAGATACTCAAAGGTTTACCATGGAAGTGGTTTTGTAAATATGACTGCCACTTGTTCTTCTATGCCCACATACTCAACTCTGATGTTTTTTTCTGCAACCGTTTCCCATAGAAAGTGATACTTGATTGGAATGTGCTTCATCTTGGAGTGCATCAGCGGGTTCTTTGAGATTCTGATGGCACTTGTATTATCACAATAGATTGGAATGAGCTCATCATACTCAACTTGTATATCTATCAAAGTTTGTTTCATCCAAGGAACCTATGTACAACATGTTGTTGTTGCAATATACTCTACCTCGATTGTAGATAGAGATAATGATGATTGTGTCTTGTTTATCCATGATACTAAACACTCACCCAATTAGAACGTTGCTCCATTGGTTCTTCGTCAATCATCAATACAACCTGCCCAATATGCATCTATATAGGCAATAAGAGATAGATCATTTCCTTTTGGATACCATAATCCAAACTCTTTTGTTCCTTTGAGATATCTAAAAATTCTCTTCATTGCTAATACATGTGATTCTGTTGGTGCTAGTTGAAATTGTGCCACCTTTCCAACTGCCTACATTACATCTGGTCTGGATGTTGTAACATATAGTAGGTTGTCAAACATTGACTTGTATTTCCTCTTATCTATAAACTTGAATCATCATCTTTTCTTAACTTGCAACTGGTTTGCATGGGAGTGATAACTGGTTTGAAATATTTCATTCCAAACCTCTTTAGCATTTCTCTGATATACTTGGTTTGAGAAATAAAATTCCTTGGTTTCTTTGACATATATGAAGTCCCAGAAAGAAGGATAGTTCTCCAAGTAATGAAATTTCAAATTCATTTTGCATATCCTTTGCAAATTTCTGGCTTAACCTGTCATCATCACTACCTTGACTTACCTTCAATTAATAAAATATTACCTTGACTTACCTTGATGTAGAGGTTGTTGTCTGCACTTCCTTTTCTGAACCCTGCCTGTTGTAAATATTTATCCAGTCTAGAGTACCATGCTCTAGGAGCCTGTTTTAGACCATACAAGGCCTTCTTTAATTTGCACACATAGTCTAGATTCTCTGACAATTGAAATCCTTCTGGTTGTTCAATGTAGACTTCTTCAATTTCCCCATTCAGAAAAGATGATTTTACGTCCATCTGATACACTTTAATATTTTTGGAGGATGCATAAGCTAAAAGCAATCAGATTGCTTCCATTATGGAAATTAGGGAAAATGTCTCTTCAAAGTCGATGCATTCAACCTGTGCATATCCTTTACATACTAATCTATATTTATTCCTTGTAACCTGTCCATCTTCATTCAATTTATTCATGTATACCCATGTTGTGTCGATTACATTCTTATCCTTTGGTCTTGGAACCAATTCCCAAGTGTCATTTTTTTCTATTTGGTCCAATTCTTCATCCATGGCCTTGTTCCAAAATTCATTCTTGCTAGCCTCTTCAAAATAGGTTGGTTCAATCATAGATGTGAGTGCTACGTGTGTTTGTTCTGGTGAATGGATTATTCTTCTAGTCTCAAATCTTGCGTCTTTGTTTCTGATAAGAAGGATGATTATTCTGTATTTGTCTGCTAGGTGTCTTTGGAGGCACTTGTTGAACTTTCTCCTTTGCTTATGTCGTATTCTCTTGATCTTCCTCTTCTAATTCATTTTCATCTTCTGCTTCTTCTTTGAAAATTTGTTCCATTGATTCATTTTCTTCTTCCTTTGATTATGGTCTGTCTGTTTCATCAATTACTATGTTGATGCTTTCTACAACTTTGTTCAATCTCAGATTGTAACACTTGTATGTTTTCCTTGTACTTGAGTAACCAACAAGTACTCCTTTGTCCACACGAGAGTCAAACTTTCCCATTTTTTCATATTCTCTTTTGATGTAGAATTTGCTTCCAAAAACTCTAAAGTGCTTCACATTTGTTGGTCTTCCTTTCCATAGCTCGTAGGGATTTTTGTCATTGTTGTTTCTGAGCATTACTCTGTTTTGAATGTGAATTGTTGTATGCACTACCTATGTCCAAAATATATCTATCAATTTGGAATCCATTAGCATTGTTCGAGCCATTTCCTATATTGTCATGTTCTTTCTTTCAACAACTCTATTATGTTGAGGTGTCCTAGCAATACAGAATTGTCTTTTTATTCCATGACTGCTACAGTAGTCCATAAATTCCTTTGAATTGAACTCTCCTCCATTATCAAATCTCAAGCATTTTATTTTTGAATCCATTTCATTTTCAACCATTTCCTTGTAGATCTTGAAGTTTTCAAAAGCTTCTGACTTATTCTTGAGAAAGCAAACTGCAGTCATTCTTGTATAATCATCAACTAATAACATAAAATATTTTTCACCTTTTAAATGTAGTTGGTCCAACTAGATCAGTATGCACAGTTTCCAGTGTTCTTGTCGTTGAATATTCCTTTAATTTGAACTTGGTCTTTGTTTTCTTTCCTTGTTGACAATGATTGCATAAAGTGTTGGTTGGTTTCGTGATCCGGGGCATTTCTTTGACTACTTCTCTTCTATTGACTTTGACAAGATTATCAAAATGTATGTGACCCATTCTTTTGTGCCATAGCCAAATTTCATCCTCCTTTCCTAGACAACACTTTTCATTTCCAATTTCACTTAATACATATATGTTTCTTAAAGTTCTTGCAGTTGTAGCAATCATTTTTCCTTAACCTTCTTTTATTATCTCACACTTTTGTGAATCGAAAGTAATTTTATGACCTTGGTCACACATTTGACTCACACTTAGAATATTATGTTTCATATCCTCTACTAGTAGAACATTTTCTGCCTTGGTATTCTTGTTCTCAATTATGATTGTGCCTTTTCCAATGATTTTAGTTGAATCATCATTACTGAAGGAGACTAATCCATCTCTTTCCTTTTGTAATGTAAGAAACCTGTCTCTATCACTTGTCATGTGTTTTGAACAACCACTATCAACATAGCAACCATGTTTCTTCTTCTTAGCTTGTAGAGCGAGTGTGCATTCTTCATTGCTATATTTATCATGCTTTCTTATCGATGTCCTTTTCTGAGGTTCATGTCTATGACTGTTGTTATTCTGGTGCGGCACTCTAGAAGGGACTATCATTCTGCAATCTTTGGCCATGTGTCCAAAATTGTTACATTTGTAACATTCCACTTCAGTGCTCAAAGATTCAAACATGTTGTAACTTCTTCTCTGTGTTTCACTAGGCCTTCTTGGATAACCCCTTTGTGTATGACTTTCAAAGTTGTTTGTGTTCATGTTGTTAGCTCTGCAATTCACATCTTTATGTCCAAAATTATTACATGCATAACATAAAAAAAAATATATAGTTTGATACCTGGGAGTTGAAGATATTCTGAAAGGAGGTACTCTTACAAATTCTTCTTCTTCTTGAGTCCTATATGTCGGTTGTTGATTTTGAAATCTGAATCTTCTCAGTGGAGGACCATCCCTGTATATCTTCTTATCCCCCTTGATTGTTTTTCCATAACTTTTTGGATATGTTTCTTGCTATGTTGTTTTGGAGCTTGATCCTTTTTCTGTTTGATTGTATCCAAGTTCGGACTTATCATGATGAAATTTTTTACTGATGATAATGTCATCCAAAACTTTTGATTTGTTCTGCATATTTTTCTTTTGAAGATCCTTTCTTAATGTGACAATCTCTGCTTCCAAATTTCCAATAATCTTGTCTTTTTCTTCTAGCTCTTCTTTGAGTGTTTCTTCAATTATTTTATCTTATTCTATTTGAACCTTCAAATTTGTGATCATTTGTTCTAATTCTTGAGTGTCTTCTTTCTTGTCTAGTTCTTCTTGTAGTTTCTTACTTTTCTTCTTTTATCTTCTGATAACTTCTATGGCACACATTAATTCCTCTCAGTAGTAAACTTATGCATCTTCAATTTCTTCTTTGACTTCTTCATATTCTTATTCGTCTTCTTCATATTATTCTTCAAATTCTTCTTCATCAGAGTCTTCTACTTCCATGAATAGAACTCTTTTTGTCTCACGGTCACTAACTTCATCTTCATCTGATGATGAGATGTCTTCTTTGGTGCATAAGTTTTTCTTGAAAACTTTCTTTGTGGTTCTTTTGCCTTTATATGTTTGTTTTCCTTTTGAGTAACCTTCATCATTTATATTTTTCTTATAAGGACATTTGTTATCAAAATGACCAATTGTTGGCAGCCAACCCATTTTTTTTTATTGATCTCAAAAAGATGCCTACACCCCTTGTGGTATCATGACAAAACATTGTCGCACTGTGCTTTTAGACATTCGTCTCATTTTTGCAACCATTACAATTCAATTTCGTTTCAGCTTTTCACAACTGCAAGTGTGAAAACACCTCTTTCGTTGCTTAGATTGTCATCGTTTTTGGTTGATTTGCTGAAAGACGCTTGTTTATCACATGACTGCTAAAGGTTGTCTCGAACTTATGATCTTGAGCATTATCTTACCCTGATTGCGCATTTGGATGTATTTGATTGTCAAACCTTTGGGCATAAAAGTTATTGGTCTTGTTTTGATCTTATGAAAAGTATAATGGATTTGGTCTTATTGCTTTTTATCCTTATTATGGATTCTCACTCAGTTATTATATGAAAAGATTTGGATCATATTGTTCTCAAAAGATTGGAATGCAAACATTACCATATGCACCAAATACATGGGCAAGTTTACAAGGCGTAATAACATTGGTTTGAAAGCGCATTGATCAAACACTTTGAACTTTACAAATCGAATACTTAACATACTGTTTGCAAAGTTGGATTATACGTTGAATGTTTCATAAGTCCCAAGCTATGTAAACCCTGTGTTTGAGCGATTGATTGAACGATGGAATTGGCACGTCGGATCGATAGTTAATGCTGGTACTGTGCTTGTTTAAACTTAACAC
>ML789007.1:348239-376825 GCA_009831015.1 Picea engelmannii
GTATGTCGAAGGAAGATTGGGACAAGTTGGACAAAAGAGCAAGGAGTACTATTCGACTCTGCCTGGCAGATTCGGTGTTGTTGAATGTCTTAGGAGAATATACAAGCAAGGAACTATGGGATAAGTTAGGGAACTTGTATCAATCAAAGTCCCTAGGGGGGGTCCCAGGGGGGGCAGGTATGCCCCCCCCTGGTTACGGGTACCGTTTGGCAATGGGATTCGGGTTAGCGCCTCAAAAAAAAAAATTGGGCGGTTTTTGCTATTTTTAGCGAATTTGTAAATTGATCCCGGATTAAGGGATTAGGGTTTTGGTATTTATGGAATACCTAAAAACATTGTATATATTTTATGGTGAATGGTGAAATTCGATATAATGAATATAAGAAAGGTTTTCCCGGTTGAGGGTTTCCGGTATAAAATCTTTGTGTACTCTGTGTATGAGCCATTGATTAATTTATGTCTTGCTTAAGAATCTATATGCATTGCTTTACTTCTTAGGTTTAAAACTTACACTCCCCACCCCCATGTTGCACCAAGATAGCCTCCCACCACCTCAATCACGGCTCTTGTGCACTCAGCGCGTCCAACAACACTTTAGGGCGCAACATGGGCACCATCTCCAAAAACCACGCTACCAAGATGGACCCAAAAGAAAACTCCCTTGATTCAAAAGCTCGACACCTGTTAAGTTGCCCCACCATCTTGGCATGTAGCATCAAGCCCGAGGAAAAATGCTCACCCCCCAGTTCCCTCTGCATGATCCTCAGTTGACCCCCATTGATTCGCTAAGTAGCGATAGATCCATAAACTCTCACAATCATCGTTGCCACGCAATGATGCACAAGAGCATCCATAGCCCCAATCCTCACCATGAAGCCTGACATAAAGTCCTCTCCACTACAATAGGTCCGAGCCAAGACAACCAATTGTCCATCCTTGGGTAACACAGGCTCCGTCGGTAACAGGGTTCCCCGAAAAGGGAGCCTAGTCAAAAAATACACATCTTCCATCACAGAGAATGTGAGATGCTCACCTCGTACAATGAAACACTGCATATCTGGACTCCACATTGAATCAAGAAGTGCAGCAGGTACTCATGTGCCCTCACTAGTGAACACTCAAAAAACTTCAGCAACCCACAGGCTACCAAAGGGCCCCGTACAGTCGACTCCTCATCTCTCACCGCCTCTCTCAGGCACGCCCAGTCCCTCTCCCTCCAGTGGACTGGCATCGTCAACTGGTCACCTAAATCCACAAATACAATATTTGATCAGCCATCACCACCCATAAAAAAACCAAAATATCCAAAAAGATAAGTTCTTGCACCCTATATCTTTGCCTCAAGGGCACGAATTTTTTCCCCATAGACACGCACATATGCGCGCATGTTCATCCCACTGTTGCGCACTCATGTGCGACTGTCAACAATACAGGGGTGCATGCATGTGCTTCTGTCACACACACAGACGTGCATTTTAGTGCACCTGTTCACTACACAGTTGTGCATACATGCGCAACTGTTAGGAACACAGTCACGCATGCATGCGTTGTTGTGCTTTGAACAAGCACGCATCGAATGCATGCTTGTTTTCCCCATTCAGGTGCCCCTGTGCGTGGTTGTCCCAATTACAGTCGCGCACTTATGCACGTGAATTATTCGATCACCCGCGCACTGGGGGGGGCACCCTCACAAAACCCCCTGTATGGCCATCCGTACAAGCCCTGCCCAAAAATGAAATCCTAATTACTATGAAAGAGGATACGACCACTAACCTGACACTCATTGATCCTGAATCGGCTGGCTTGATCTCCTGGAATCTCCAAATCTCCTCTGAAACCTCTCGTCCAATCACTACGACAGTAGGTACAAATGAGGTGGCATTGTGGGCCCTACAGCTATATATAGTCCCTTTGCCAAACTTCCAGGATCATTTCTGGGAGCTCCGAGCATCCGCTTTCCGATCCATCTTCAGCCACGGGATTAGGATCCCGCCGCCTACACAGTCACACTCCTCAGGCTACCATCCATCCTTGGCCCCCAGGGAGCATTTTTCTCACATCACGCCCAGGTACGCATGCTCATGTTCAAAATTATCAAATAACTCTTATATGTTCTTTATCTTCAGATATTGTTCACATCGGGTATTCGGTTTTAATATGTGCAACTACTTAGCCATCACAACTCAACGCGTGGCCCTTTCAATTATATGATCGATATTGGAATGTAATCATTCCCTCTGAATATCAATTGCATCTCCCAGTCACACCCTCCGATATTTGCCTCTAGGGTCCCCCCCATCTATCTCTACACTACTCACACCTCTGTTGCATTTCAGTACTGTCAACCGGTAGCACTCTCTCCCACATGAGTTTTCTCCATCGTAGTCCCCTCTTTCACTTTGACACTCATGTTGTTTTTACCCCCTAGGGCTGGGAGTCCTAATAGTCTTTGCATTCTCGAGAATCAATTGCATGATCCTTCTCCTCATTTTGCTAGCTTCCCCATAACGGACTCCTGAGTACTCCTGTTACGATTCACTTTTGACTACACCTCCACAGTATCATTAGCCCTCCATCTCATCCACCATCAGTTTTCCCATCTACAGATTTTTCTCCACTCATTTACCTAATACATAAACCCACCTATGGGGCCCCCCACCCTCCACTTGTTTTCCACAGCTACTTGAGCCCTCACCGACCAATCCATATTACATTGGGGCACCCTTTTCTGTATCTGTACACTTGTCCCAACTTATTCCTTATTCATTTTGTAATTGTACAAAGCCTTTGTTTCCAGCCTTTACCTAGCTTTTTTTCGTCACCTTTGGCGACCTTCTTTTCACGGAAAAGAAACCCATGTCGCCCTTAGTTGGGGCATTGCATATCTCCTACTCTTAATGACATCGTCCATAAAACCTCGAGTATCCCACAATAAATTTACCCCATATATCTGCATTTTTCCACTTTTTCACGCCTCTAGCACAATTTAACCCACGTCTAGTCGTCCCCCTGAAACTAGACCCAATTTCACAGTTGTTGTCACTTATCCTTTGCATATACCCCCAACCAAGGACAGTTTTGAGTATCACCACTTCTTGACTCCGTCCATGTTCCTCATCATTTCCTGATCTTATCCAGTAGATTTCATGAAGCCCTTCGCTTCTTGGAGTCGCGTCTCCTTTTCTGTCGACATTAGCACAGTTTCCAGATGGGCGACAGTATCTTGACTCTCATTACCTTCATAATGAGGAGTCTCGGATGGCATAGAGAGAACCATCATTGCTCTCTGATGTCATTGACCCCCATGACATTCGACTTCAACACTTTATCATGTTGCGGTGGGTCTTACTTTGCGACTATTGCAGTTGTTTTTATAATTTTCGAAGACCTCTGAAAAAATGTTAGGCCATCAATGCCTTTGAATCCTCGACACTTCTTATAGGTGTCATTGACTCTTTTTCAGAGTTTGGTCACCATCAGAATTATCCTCTGTCATTATCAACATGCCCTCGAGGGCGCTGTAATCATCTACACTAACACACGGTTTCAGTTATTGTATTACACATTTTTGAGTTACATAACACGAGCATGGGGCATGCTCTCCTCGTTTGTACATAGTTTATTTTTTCCACACCTTGCGAAAGGTTTGGGTCCTACAGGTTCCCCTCTCCCTCCAATGGGTTTCTCTTGAAACTCCCCTCAACACTATTTCTTACACAGGTACTCTCAGTAGAAGAAACATTTATGTATTTCAGCTATACGTATGCTCCTAACCTCATACATCAGGGGGCATCTATTATCACTGATATTTCGTCCACAAACGGTTACAAGAATCCAGCATCTCCAAACACCCATTAGTTCATCCATGCCCAAAAAATTCATTTCTAAAGGGCACAAAACTATACAACTAGTTATAAATTCATCATGTGCTAAGGATATAAAGGAAGCGTGCACACGTGCGACAATCAAAAAATGTTGGAAAAGCACACATGTGCCCGATGCGCGACTGTGGATGAAAAAAACCATGCATACCTCAGAACGATGCATTTATGATTTTTGTTGGCCTTCCACCCACTTCTGGTTCATCTCCCAAGTCAATTTGACACCCAAATCTGAGCTAAATCCAAGTGGGGGTTTGGTCAAAGACCTAAGGGTGCCCTAAAGAGCCCCTTGTTCACACTAAAGACTAGTTGAATAATGTCTCAAAGCTTTGCTATAAAAAGAGGCCATGGGTGCACTACATTTCCAAGGAAGTCATTTGTATTGGTATGCTTCCTATATTCTCTTGGAGGATCCTCTTTCCTTATCAAAAGCATGCAAGCACCATTTCATTGAGCTATTCACATCACCTCTTGAGTGAATGAGCTTTGGATTTCTTCACCATTTCCTTCTAGTTTTTTATTTGTAAGAAGAGATCAATCTTTGGGGGTTAAAGAGCCCTCCGTTGGAGGAAGAGGGGACCCATAAGTCTCCCTTTCTCTTTGGTGTTTTCCCACTAATACAAGCCTATCCATTGGTGGCATGAATGTTGTTTATTTTTTATTCTAATATCTTTATGCACCTTAGTTTAGTTTCTTTTATTGTTATTAGCTTAGTATTTTGTTTATTTATCGTGATTGATGTTTCTAACTCTTTCATTCATTGTTGTCTTGTCTAGCTAACCCAAATGAACTTGTAAGCATCATTATTTTTCTCATTTAGGTGACAAAAGGGATGTAACACTTCCAATAGCACTCAACAGTGGGGTCTGAAGTCACTAGAAGAGGGACTAGTGAAGGATGAAACAATCAATTATAATGAGGGGTAGAGGGTGCATATCCCTAAAGAGTTGACGATATTTCTTTGACCTTTTGGGGATTCAATCCAACATATGAGGGTCTTCCAACTCCGTAAGGCCATAACTCTCAAACCGTGAGGAATTATGTGACGTTCCACATACCACCAGAAATGGCATGACATATATTATCCATATAGAATAGTATCGCCTTCAAATATAATAAAACTCACACCATTATACATGAAACAACCTTGGGTCCATTACCCAAAACTTTGTGCTACTACAATTCACAACTAAGAAGCTTGTTGTTTCTCCAGCAAATCATACATTAGAAGTAGAGGTAGCGGACTTCTCAAATCACCAACCAGAGAAAGAAGAAGAAGATTTCAACCCAAGCCTGGAACCAATATTTCCACACGTACCTTCAAATTACAACATATTTAGGAACATACACATGGTTGAAGGATAAGGAGAGATGCAAACCAATGATGGAGGTGAAGTACATGGAGCTGAAGAGGTAACTTTTGGGTTTCCAATAGTAGATCCTAACACAAATGTATAGATGAACAATATACACCCCTCGGTTTTACCTCGCTTCCACAATATGGTAAGTGAAGAACCTAACTCTTTCCTTTTCAAATTTGATATTCTCTGTCATAGCTATGATTATACCTCGGATACACAAAAGCTAAGGTTGTTCATGGCCACCCTCAAAAATGCAGCTCTTCCTTAGTTTATGGGTCTTGGTGGGGACACCATTAGAACATGGGAACAAATGTGTGGCACTTTCCTTGAGAAATATCAAGATTACGTAAGGCTAGGGAATTAAGAGAAGAAATATTTAAAATGACACAGAAAGAGGAATAAATCCTCAAGGACTATCTTGAGAAATTCTTGTATAATATTCAAATGTCCAAACAACACAAGTGAGAGCTAGAAACAATCAAAACCATTTTCTTGAGAGGTCTATTATATGAATCAATAAATTTACTCAACTTAATGGGATCTCATGATGTTGCTTGAGTAACATTTGAAGAAATTTGTGATTTGTGTAGAAGATATTCTCGGATCCAAGCCAAACCAAGAAAAGGACCAAGGGGCACTCTTTCTAAAGTCACCAAATCTACTACTAGTGGTGTTACCAGGGATGAATTAGGAAATTTGCTTGAAAATTTTAAAATTGATCTTCTTGTCACTCTTAGTTTACAATTAGATACTTTACAATTTAAAAAGAAACAAGAAGATGAAAAAATAGCTCGTTCTATTTTGTATCCTAAGTGCAGAGAAAAACATGCACTAAGAGAATGTCCTCTTGATAATATTAAAACCTGTGCCATTTGTGCAGGAGAACATCCAATAGAGTAGTGCCCCACTCTACCTGGACTCAAAGCAGTGTATCAAGGGGAGAACCAAGCAACAAAACAATTATGTACACTTTCACCAAAAATAACTTGGAAACTGAGGACACTAGGTACGACTTCAAATCCTACACCTTAATTTACTTCATAGTTTCCTAGTCAACAACATTCACCACAATGCTTGGATCCTACTATGCCTTGGCAAGGATGGCCCTAGCAGCAAGTTCACAATCATTCTTGGCAACAAGGATGGAAGGGACCTAGCTATGGGAACATTCATGCCTATACTTACCCTACATCCCCACAACCATCATACCATATGCCACCACCTCAAAAATATTCACAACAACCATATCCCCAACAAGTTTCATATCCCACACAATCACAAACCCAACTAACTACATCACCTCAACAATTACAACTCACACAAACCCAAGCTCTGAGACCTACACATTTTCATGCTCAACCAATTCTTTACCCCAATAATAAGGTAGCTCATCTTGCATTCAACGTTGAGTTACAACCCTTTCCTACCTATCTGGTCACCCCAAAGGAATTACAAGAAATTCAACTTAGGTCAGGAAAGGTGCCCAATAAGAACTCTCCTACAATTATTGAAGAAGAGTTAGAGGAGGAAACTCTCAAACAAATAAATGATAATGTATCAATAAAAGAAACTTCCCCACATTTAGAGCTTCTCCAGTCAACGAGTTTACCTCCCTACCCAAAAAGGTTAAGCTTTGAAAAACCAATTGTTCACCTCGAATTTGACTTGGTCTCTAAATTAAGTAATGTTTTCATCAAAGTCCCTTTTTTGCTGGCAATTAAATATATACCTATTTATGCCAAAACCGTTAGAGAACTTTGTGTAAGGAAACCCAAAAGAAAGAAGATAGAACCAACAAAAATCCAATTTGTGGGGAGATCAACAGATCTCATGTCAAGACAAATGTTTGTAGAAAATATCAAGATCATGGCAACTCAATTGTTTCAGTATGCATCGATGATGTTCTTATCTCAAACACTCTTATTGACTTAGGGAGCACATCAATATCATGACTCTGCAAACCATGGAGCAATTACAGTTACTTAAACGTCGCCCTACACCCATTGTTTTAGAGTTAGCATATCGATCCAAGATCAAGCCTGAGGGTGTATTAGAAGATGTGATTATTTCCTTAGACTCATGGGAGTATCTTGTCAACTTTATAGTCTTGCAACCCAAAACCTCTTCAGGCGGTCACCCGGGATTTTGGGAAGGCCATGGTTGGCCACTGCAAATGCATTTATTGGTTGTAGGTCTAGGAACATGCTTATTTCTCACAGAGACTCGGTGAAAAATGTAACTTTGTATCCTCCCACCAAATCCTCTCATGAGATTGAAAACACTCCATGGATAGACACCACCAATAGTGATGGAGAAAATATTCAATCTATTTCTGCAATAGATCATATTATGCAATTCAAAGCACACACCAAAGAAGACCAGATTCAAAGTTTTTTGGTCAATTTATACCCTTTGCAAAATTCTGATTTATCTCTTGACCATGTATTTAGTTTGGATTTTCAAGAGAATTATGATTTGAATACTTCCTCATCACTACAAATTTCTTCAATAGCCACTAATACGTCAAAATCAAGCACTATTCTTGTTGAGATCCGTCCAGGTAAATTTTTACATATAAATTCTCAACTTGAGAGTTATCAACAAGAACAACTAATCAAAATGTTGCAAAAACATACAAATGCCTTTGCATGGAGCTATCAAGATATGAAGGGAATTCATCATGACACTTGTACCCATCATATCTATATTCTAACCTCATAGGTGGACGAATCATGCCCTCAAAGAAATTGTCAAAGAAGAATTACAAAAATTACTCGATGCCCACTTTATCTACCCAATTCCAGACAGCCAATGGGTCTCACCCCTTGTCATCGTACCTAAAAAGAATTATAAGTGATGTATTTGTGTTGATTATATAGAAATTAACAAAGCCACTTTAAAACATTATTTCCCTCTTCCATTCATTGACCAAGTGTTGACACGGGAAAAAATAAACTTTGTAAACAACAAGGGTTACCCTTGATAAGAATTCTCAATTAAACCTCTCATCGTTTTGAATAGGGAACCCATCCAGATTCTAACCTGACAGTCATTTCTATTTTGGTTTTGTTGGTTGTAGCATGGTCCACCGATGAAATTTTCCTAAGCTAAATAATGAAATGCAACTAATCTAAGATGCATGCATCCGAAAGGAACTAAGGTAACAAAAAAGTAAACATAGAACCAACCATGTTCATGTCAAGCACTCAGGAAACAGTTCAGATAGATCAAAGACAAGAATATGAATAAACAACTGCAAACACAGAATAATCTATCATTTAAATAATCATTTATGGTTCTACTCCCACACGTTTAGACAAATATTCTCTAAAGAATAGAACTAAGAATGCAGCCATCATACATAAGAATAGTCCACAATATGAAGTACATTCTTACACAACTCAAGTGTTGAGAAAAACGCGAAGGAATACTCCTCAATACATCAAACACGAGAATCAAGGTTCCTCATAAAATAGCTTGGTCAAGCAGCCTTCTCCTCATTAAAATTTTATGTACATGAAAGCTCCTGTAACATCCAGTTCCATTGATCACATTTCATACCACTGATTTATTCTTTGAGGACACTTGCGATTAAGTGATCCGGTTAAAACATGATCGGTGTGCCTCTTTCATCACCTTGGTGAGAAAAACAGAGGTGCTTGCAAACTCAATTGGGTCTGATGAGAAGGATAGTTGTAAAGAAAAGAGTTAGGGAAAGAACATAAAAACTACAATTAAGAATTAAACTAAGAGATGCAATAAAAACTAAATTCATGAGCATAGGGACATAGAAACAAAAAGAACCAAAAGACCCACGTCACCAATGTTTGAGGCTGATCTATTAGTGAAAACAAAGCACCAAGAAGAAAGGGGACTATGAGTCCCTTCTTCCTTCAAGAGAAGGCTCTTGGACCCTCACTAGCTAGCTCTTCTTACAACAAAGAAAAATGGAAAATGGTGATGAAAGAACTCTTTACAAATCCACTCAATGTGTGAGGTGGATTGTCCAATGCTATGGTTCCAATATGCTCTTGACAAGGATGGAATCCTCAAGATAATAGGGGCAGCATAACATTACTTTGAATTCCTTGAGAAAATGAGGTGCATTCATGGCTTTTTATAGCATTCATTTGGGTTATTGTTTAACTGCTTTGTAGTGTGAAAAGAGGCCAATTAGGGCATTCTTAGGTCTTTGACCAACCCACCAGTCGGATCCAGTCTAGATTTGAGGGTCAAATCATCTTGGGAGCTGAACCATAAGTGGGTGGGAGGCCGACCACTCTCATAAATGCATCGTTTAGCAGGTGCACGGCTTTTTGCGCTAACAGTCACGCATCGTGCGCCTGTGCGTGAATTCTACGTTCTTGTTCTGCGCATGCGCGCGTGCCCAATGTCTGCATAGCGCTCTTCAATTTTTCACTACTTTGTATAGTTTTTTTACCTTTTTGAATGCTTTGGTATTAATTCAGGTCCATGGATGACTTCATCACTGTTTGACGATGCTGAGTTCTTGTAACCATCTGTTGACGAAATTTCAGTGATAACAGATGCCCCCTGATGGATGAGGTTAGGAGCATACGTATAGCCGAAATCCATCAATGTTTCTTCTATTGAGAATGTTTTTGTAAGAGAGAGAAATAGTGGGATCATCCAGAGCGATCCGTTGGAGGGAAAAAGGAACCGGTAGGACCCGACCTTCCATGAGGTGTGTAAAAATAGAAAACTGTGTACAAACGAGGCGGGAATGCCCCATGCTCGTGTCATGTAACTCTGAAGAAAGAGATGACTGAAGTGTTGGTGTAGACAACTGCAACACCCTTAGGGGCGGTCGTGATACAGGCAGAAGGAAATTCAGCAAATGAACATGCTCTGAATAGTAGGCAGTGATCGTGGTAATAAGTAGCAGCGATTATGTGGGCATTGATGGCCCTGCCAAGTTCAGAGGTCTTCTGCAAATAAAAGAACTAACTACAATAGTCGCAAAGTAAGACCCACCATAACATGAGAAAGTGTTGGCGTCGAATGTTAAGGGGGTCAATGACAGCAGGGAGCAATAGTGTTTCACCCTGTGCCGTCTGAGATCTCTCATTGCGTGGATAATGAGAATCAAGATATTGTCGCCCTTCTGGAAACTATGTTGATGTCGACAAAAAGGGGGACGCGACTCCCGGAAGCAAATGGCTCCATGAAATATATTGAGGTGAGCAAGTGGCAGAAGTACATGGACGAAGTCAAGATGTGGGAAGACTCAAGACTGCCATTGGTTTGAGTATGTGTGAGAGAAAAAGTGGTCGCAACCGTTCAACGAGGTCGAGCGTCAGGGGGACGACAAGACCGGGGATAAGTTGTGCCAGAAGTGGGACAAGGTGAACAAATTCAGAGGGCAGGGGTAAGTGACCTGTGGGGTACTCTGAAGATATGGATGATGCCGACAAGGGTGGATGAAAAGTAGTGCCCCAACCAAGGGTGACATGGGTTGCAGTTGGCCAAAAAGGAAATTAGGTCGCCCAAAGGTGACGACAAAAAGGGAATGTAATGATTGGAAATAAAGGCGTTTGTACAATAAATAATGAATAATTTTGAGGAGAAATGTACAAATACAGAAACGGGTTCCCTAGTGTGATATGGGTGGCCCATGCAGGGCATAATTTGCTCAGAAAGTTGATGAAGGGTGGGGGCCCCATTGGTGAGTTTCTGTATGAGGTAGGTGAAATGAAGGGAGATTTGCAGATGGGCAAACTTATTGTGGATGAAGTGTAGGGTTCATGATACTGTGGAGGTGCAGTCAAAATATAGAACCGTGAAGAGAGAATCTGGGAGTCTGTGTGGGAAAGCTAGCAAAATGAGGAGAGAGAGTATGTGGTTGATTCGCGACATGATGAAATACTATCAGGACTCCCATCCCTAAAGGGTTTTGAAAAACAGCATGAGTGTCAGAAGTGCCACAAGGTGCTATGAATGGGACAACTCATGTGGGGAAGAATGCTACCGGGTGACAGTACCGAAGATGCAAATGGAGGTCTGGGTACTGCAGAGCCGGAAAAGGGCATCCTAGAGGCAAATATCAGAGGGTGTGACTAGAAATGTAAGTGCGATACAGAGAGAAAGAATACATGCCAGTGCTGAGTATATACCTGAAGGGGTTGTGCCGATGTATGATGACCAAGTACCTGCAGACATGAAAACCAAATACCCAAAGTGAACAATATCTGAAGAGAATCGAAGATATGAGCATGTATTTGATAAGCGTAAATATGCGCATGCATACCTGACCAGGGTATGAAAAAAGGTGCCCTAGGGGCTCAGGATGAAAAGAGGCCCAGGGATTGTTGTGATGGAGATGACGGGATGTTGATCCTGTGGATGAAGACGGATTGAAAAAAGGACACCGTGGGTTCCCGGAATGGTGAGTGGAAGTTTGGAAAAAATCCCTATATATAGCTATAGGGCCCACATTGCCACCTCATTTGTACCTGTTGCAATAGTGACTGGATGAGCAGTTTTCAGAGGAGATTTGGAGATTCAGGGAGGACAAGGCATCCGATTGGCGATTAGCGAGTTTCAGGTTAGTGGTCTGATCATCCTACATAGAAATAGGATTTCATGTTTTGGGTAGGGGCTGTACGGAGGGTCGTACAGAGGGATTTTGGGAATGTGGGCCCAACGTGCACAGGAGATCTGAAAGTAGGCGCGCACACGTGCGCGCCTACCCACCGAATAGATGCGCATGGGGGAACTGGTGAGGGAATTAAAGGCACGCACTATGTGTGCACCTGTCGGCTATACAACGGTGCATTTGTGCACGGTTGTGGCATGGACAAGCGTGCACTAGTGTGCGCCTGTGTAGGTAACAGGCGCGCCTGTGCAGCTAACAGGCACGCTTGAGAGCGCGTCTGTGCATCTAACAGGTGTGCATTCGTGCGCGCCTGTGTAGCGAACAGGCACGCACGTGTACGCGCCTGTGGGTTGAAACAATCGCACCTTAGAGGCAAAGCCGACGGGTGTAAATTGATCTTTGTGATGTTGTTGATGGTCTTGTGGGATGATATAAGACTCTTTGTTGTGGCTGCAGGTGGATAGTTTGCATGATGCCAGTGGGTTGGTGAGAGCGAGATTGGTCCCAACTACGAGATGTTGTGGCAATTGAGGACCCAGGTGTGTGAGGGACTTTGGTAGCCTGTGGGCTGCTAAAGTTCTTTGAGTGCCCGTTGATACGGGCGCAGGAGTATCTCCTACAGTTCCTGATTCAGATGTGGAGTCCTGAGCTCCACTGCTTCCTTGTGCAAGGAGAGTAAATCCCCTTCACTGCGGAGGAGGATGTGTACTTCTTGAATGGGCTCCCGTTTCGGGGAGTTCCCCTACCGGCGGAGCCGATGCTACTGAGGGATCTGGGCCTAGCGACCGTTGGTCGGAGATATTGTTCAGGTCCGAACTTTATGTCTGGGACAGTTGTGAGCATGGGGTCTATAGATTCCCTGGTGCATCGTTGTATAGCAGCGATGATTGTGAGAGTATATGGGTCACTGGCGACCCAGCGGATTAGTGGGGGCTAGTTGTTGGTGCTGGGGAGAGTACTGGATGGTGAGCAGTTCGCCTGGGGATTGACTCTACATGTGAGGATGGTGGCACAGTTGGACCACTGTCGGTCCAGTGATACGAGGGAGTTTTCCTTTGGGTCCATCCTGGTGGCCTGGTTCCTGGAGAGGGTCTCGATGTTGCGCCCGAGGATTCTATTGGGTGCACCTGGTGCACGAGAGTCGTGATTAAGGTGGTGGTCGACCATGTTGTTGCGTCATGGTGGTGGTGAGGGTGGCCAGTTTTTTACTGTAGAGGTGGCGCAGGTATGGTGGCAGATGCTGCAGGTGATACTTCGGTACCCTTATGTTGGGGTTGACTTCCGGGATGATCTGGATATGCTGCTACCTCCAGGGGAGGTTTTTGACCATTGAGGTATGTTGATTTGATGATGTTGATATGTATGTTTTGTGTTTTTTGAGATAGCAGACCTTATGTATATGATATAGATGCTGATACTATCTAGTGCTTGTTTGCATGTGTAGATGTGGCACCTCGCGGGCGTGAGGTGGATTTGCAGAGAGCACCAGAGAGACCGTCGCGGAGAGAGAGACGTCGGCGTGATGATGTCGCAGGGTGACCAGTTGAGCTAGAGAGGGCAGCGAGGAGGCGTCGCTTTGATGACCCTGGTGCTGGGCCATCACATGCTCCGTCGGCAGCGGCCAGAGCTGATTTTGAGGACATATGCCATCGTCTGGAGACGGTATTACAGGATGTTCCTGAGGGCATATGATCACGTATCCAAGATGAGACATTCCTGGAGCAGTGTGTGGGGGTGTCGCCGCCATGGTGGGCCATAGTACGACGGATAGCAGTGGTTGTTGTTCTGACGACCGGTCGACTATCGCTGGGGCAGGAGGGGCCGGTAGGGGGGGGGACCACCACCTCCTGGGGCAGGTGGTGGTGGGCCACCACCACCTGAGGGAGGAGCAGGCGGTGGTGCGCTAGAGGCACCGTGAGTGGTGCTCTGATGCATTTGATGTATATATTTTTTGTATATAGGTTGGTGAGACCATTTTGTACCGAGGTGCTGCATTAGCCTGCGGATACTTGTATTTTTTGTATGTAAACATTCGGATGGCACTGTGGACCTTTATATATACATGAGTATACATTTTTGAGATTTATGTGGTGTTAACATGTTTTTGGTTAATGTTTTGATGATGTCTATTCTATGTATATGCTATGACAGGTTTGGGTTATATGTTTATGTATGTGTAGCTTTATGTGATATATGTCAGTCTAACACAATATTAGCTAGGGTATCTGTAATTTGATTCAATTGTCTGGGAATATGTGTAAATGTAATGGAATAAAAATGTCGAGATAAAAGCCTAACCTGCAGGTATTTGCGAAAGAGGCAAGGATCACGGACGCGGTACACATTGTTGAGATGAAGTACAACTAGTTGAGAGTCGAGGAAGGTGCTAAGGTGATGAATATGATGATGTTGGGCATCGGCCAGGAGGCCAATGATGGCGGTGTATTCGGCTTGGTTGTTGGTTGCTGAGCCCAAACATATGTCGCTCGAATGGAGCATGTCATGTGAGGGGGTGTAGAGAGCCCAAGCGGCTGAAGCGAGATTTTGTGTCTAACGGCTGGCGTCGTCAACGTAACCGAAGTGGTAGGTTGGTGGAGGAGGCATCAGTCAAGAGCACAAATGATAGTTTAGACATGAAGGATGGAGAACAAAGATTAAAAACACTAAAAAAGAAAATAACCTAAAGTAGAATGACTACTTTTAAGCATAAAATTTCTTTAAGTATAACCCGTTGGCGGGTTCTTTGAGAGAGAGGCCTTCGGGGGAGGCCAATATGTATGCGCCTTTGGTGAGACAATGTTGGATAATGTATGGACCATGCCAGAGTGACTCAAATTTGTCGTGGTCAAAGGTATCATGAGAGATATCGTAAGCCAGGACAAGGTCACCTTCGCGAAATGAGCGAAGGTTGACATGGCGATCAAAGGTAGCCTTGGATCATTTTTTAGTTGCCTTGTTGTTCTGTAAGGAAGATTGACGATCTTCATCCAGAGACTCCAAGTTTAGAAAGCACTGCTCCATTGGAGCAGTGTCGGGTAATAGCTCAATTGCGGTGCGTAGGGTGGGAATTTCTCACTCGATGGGAAGAATGGCCTCAACCCCATGGACTAAATGAAATGGTGTGAAACCAGTAGTTGTTTTCACAGCCGTTTGGTAAGCCCATAGCGCATAAAATAACATATGATGCCAATTGGTTTTATGTTTATTAACCGTGCATTGTAACATGGTCTTGAGGACTTTGTTAACTGCTTCGACCTGTCCATTAGACTGAGGGTAATATGGTGAGGCAAACTCATGAGAGAATCCTAACCGAGACGAGAGTTCGACAAAGATCTCATTATCGAAGTGTTTCCCATGATCGAAAATGAGTTGGAGGGGTACTCCAAAGAGGGATATGATGTGGTTAAGAAAAAAATGCATTGCAGTGTCAGCGGTGTTGTTGAAAGTGGGCATAGCTTCTGCCCATTTGGTGAAGTAATCAACGACGACAACGATGTATTTTTGACCATTGTTGGAGGGGGGATTACAAGTCATGAATTCAATGCCCCATTTACAAAAAGTGTCGGCAGTAATGACAGGGTGGAGAAGAGTGGGGGGAGCTCGGGCTTTGTTGGCGTAGAGCTGACATTGCTCACATCATTTCACGGCATGAATGCAATCATGAAACAAGGTAGGCCAAAAGTAACCGGCTCAGATAATCTTTTGAGCACTGGATATGCCCGAAAGATGGCCCCCACATGCTCCGATGTGGTAGTCGTTTAAGACTCTATCGGCCTTGTCAATAGTCAGGCATCGACAAAGAATGGTGTCGACGCCCCGCCGATATAGGATGTCTCCAATGAGGAGGTAGCGGGGGACCTGATGGCGAATACGATGACGATCATTGTGTGAAAGGTGGTTACCGAACTTCTGAGTGCAGAGATAGACAAGGAGGTCATCGTACCAAGGATCATCCGAAGTGATGTAAAAGAGATGTTCGTCGGGAAAGTCGGTGTTGACGGGGGCACTGGTGGTGTCAGAGGGGAGGGCCGTGACAAGTTCGGCAAGAATGAGGGCATTCTTACTCTTAGGTGTTGAGAACTCAAGGTCATACTCCTGAAGGATAACGATCCATCGAGCAAATTTCCCGTTAACTTACCGACGGCTGAGAAAGTACTGCATAGGGTTGGAATCTGCGACGACCTTTGTTGTGCGAAGCAGAATGTAGTGGCGTAGTTCCTGGACTGTGAGGATGACTGCAAGAGTAAGTTTCTCTTCGTGTTTATACTTCAAGGGTGGCCCTGAGAGGTTTTTACTAACGTAATAAATGACATGTTCGTGATTTTCATCACCTAGCTGGACGAGGACGCCAGCTATTGATACAGTTGATGCTGATACGTAGAGGATATAGTCGCGATTGTAATCAGGTGCACTAATTAAAGGTGCATTTGAAAGTGCAGTTTTAAGATCATCAAATGATTGTTGGGCGTGGTCATCCCAGTGAAATGGGATGTCATGACGTAGTAAGCAAAGGAAACCGTGTGCGCGTATGGTGTAATCTGGGACAAAGCGTCGAAGGAAGTTAGATTTTCCCTGTAGACTCTGAACTTGTCGTAAATTCCGGGGAGGTGGAATTTCGGTGATAGCTTGGACTTTGAGGCGGTCCACGGTAGTAACACTTTGGGAAACAATAAAGCCGAGGAGGCGCTCTGCGGTGACACAGAACATGCACTTGAGAGGATTCAAGCAGATGTTGTATTGACGACATCGTTGAAATATGATTCGTAAATCATCTAGATGTTGTGTGCATTGCTTGGATCGAGTTGTAAGGCCATCCAAGTAGGCGAGGATGATATGAGCCAGATCGTGAAAGATGTATGTCATAGCCCACTGGAAAGTGGCGACGGCATTCTTTAAGAAGAAAGGCATGACACGGTATGCAAAATTACCCCACGGGGTAGTGAATGCGGTTTTATAATGATCAGCGGGGTGGATTTGAATTTGATTATAACTAGAGAATCCGTCCATAAAGGATAGAGCCTCATGGTCGGTGCAGTCGTCGATAATTTGATCGATGAAGGGCATTGGGAAGTTGTCTTTGGGACATGCGTGATTGAGATCACAAAAGTTGGTGAAAACGTGGATAGTGCCCTGTTTTTTGTTAACAGGTACAGGGTTGGAAACCCATGAGGTATAGGGGATGGGGTAAATGAAACCAGCAGCGCGTAATTTGTCAATTTCGGCTTTGATGGCCGCAGCTTTGGATGGATGTAGCGGTCGTTGTTTTTGGCGGACAGGTGTAATTTCAGGCCAGTTGTCGATGTGATGTTCGACAATAGAGGTATCGAGGCCAGGAATTTCCGTGTATGACAAGGAAAAAATATCCCTATATTCCTGGAAGAGGGATTTATATGTCGTGATTTCCTAGGGAGTGCAAGCAGCTCCAATGGTGATTTCTTCGACGATGCCATTTTTCATGGAAATTTCAATTTTAATGGTGGGGAAATGTTGGCCATGTTTCCTTCTTCAAAAGCATCTGGGGCAGGAATGGGGTTGTTGAACCAGTGGATAGGCCCTGATGGGATAAAATCCTTGGTTTCGACCGTGTAAACGGGGTGTTGGTTAGGAGGCATGGAGGCTTCCTGTGGAGAGAAGAGTGCGCGATGGTGTAGCGCATCCCAGGGGAGGTCTGGGTGGTTTAACTCTTCGAGTATTTCCTTGTCACATTGGAAGTGTCAGGAATAAAAGGGGTCATGAGGAGTGATATCAGTGATGGTTTTGGTGTGGTTTCTCCCTGGTGAAGAAGCAAGGGGAACGATGCTACGAGATGGTGAGGGTTCACTAAACATAAACCATATATTGAAGTACGGAGGGGTACCCGTGGTGGTTGGGTGTGGAGTGTCCGTAGGGGTATGAGATGGAGAGTTGGGGGGGTTGGGGGGTGAATCCTCAGATAAGTCATCTAAGAACCATGGAGGCGTTGGAAGGGCCTCGGGTTTGGGAGAAATGACATGAAGGTCTGCTAGTGACGAGGTAATGCCAATTATCGTCTCTATGGGCCGTTAAAGCAGGGTCAATTGGCATTGCCTATATTCAAGGATCATAGGACATTGGTATGTAAAATGAGCTAATGAATCGCAGAGAGAGCAAGGGCGTCTCAAATGTTCATTGACTGAAGTGGTGACATAACGGATGTTTGTGATATTTGTGGAGGAGGATGTAGCAAGACTGGGGTTGTTCTAGAAGTTCTGGAGTACTGCGGCTAATGTCTGTTGAAAGTGTGGAAGTGCCGAGCAATGGTGGGTATAATGGCCATACTCAGAACATATAGCACAAGCGTATTTGGTCCTCAAACCTATACTATTGGAAGGGGGGGTAGTAGTGGTAAGACTAGTTGTAGTGGCTAGTGTTGGGGAAATGTGATTGAGTGGAATCAGATTCCATAATTCTGGTAGCGACAGACAGTTGTTGGTTTGTTGTCCCTCTTTCTCACATAGCGCGCAAGGTGGTGGGATGCGAGGAGGAAGTGGGGTTGTGGGATTCTTCTTCTTTCTCCTGCCCCCAGCTATGATAGGGGGTTAGTGAGTGGGGGTGTGGTTGGAGTAAGAATGGGAATCGTCATGGGGATTCCTTATTTTTGGGGTGGGAGGGATGGTTGAGGGACCATCTCTGGTGGGTGCAAATACCAAACTAGGATTGCTAACACCATATTAGGTAGTGTGAGCGTTGCGGCTACCTGAAAAGCTTCGATACCTGGTGGAGGGTAAAAGAAGGGAATTTGAGTGATGGCTTGGGGAACTGTCTCCCAAACTGGAATATGTCCTTGGGGAGACGTGGAATCGTGGATTGGTGGGGTCGAGGGGTGTTCAGAAGGTTCTGGAGGGGGGGTTTTGCAACGAGTGGGACATAAAATATGATAGGAGCCTCTATAGGAGGAAGGTTATCCTCTGTGTTAGATCCATTAGATGTTATGACGCATACTTGATTAGCAGGATGAAGGAGTGGTGGTGCTCCATGGTACGTCCCTAACAAGGATGGATATTTAAAAATCCCAGGACCCATCTCTACGAGTGGATATGCATCATGGCTTGTGTGGATGAGAGGAAGAATGTTATCGATGCTAGCATATGGGTTAGCCTCATAATGTGAGACTTGGTCAATAGTAACGATCTTCCCATTGTGAGGGAACATCATTGTCCGAAAGACGGAAGATGCCACTGCCTTCATAGCATACATGTAGCTACGACTGAACAAGATACTATAATCGAGAGGGGTATCGATAACTTCGATATCGATGAGAATAGTCTTGCCCCCGAGTTCGACGGGGACATTTTGGAAGAGCCCTTTAGGAGAGGATGGTCGCCTGTCATAAGCTCATAAGGTGATGGCAGAGGGAATGAGTTCGGGGTAACCAAGATTATGCCATACTGTTTTGGACATAATGCATGTAGATGCACCTTCATCGATGATACACCAATGAATTGTGATGTTCCATATTTTCACTGGTATTTGAAAAGTGATCAAGGCGGGAAGACGAGATTCTCCACTATCAAGATCAAAGGTGATGAGTCGGGTATCTGTAGGGTCGACTGCCCCCAGGGCGGAAAGTAATGATTTTCGCTGAGTAGGACAAGTCTGAAGGACCTCCAATACTGACATGGCAGTCGGGGATTGTGCTAAGTCGTCTACCAAACTATAGTTATGAGCTACCCTAGCCTGTGGGTTGTGGACATTCCTGTGCAATGGGATGCGAGGGATGCGAAGAGGTGATTTGGTGGAAGGGCGGGGAATCACCAATGGGGGTCCCGTTGGTGTAGGGTATGTCTCTGGAGGGATGGGAGGAGACTGAGTGGGTGCATGATACTGACAGTTACGTGTTTGCAAAAGGATTTCTTCCTCACTGGTGAGGAGAATTGTACAATCTGTTGGATTGGTGGGGTTGAGGTATTGTCCCACCTAAGGTGGGGGATGTTGTGTGTCCTATTGGGTGTTTATCACACCTTGATGTGGAATAGGATTTTGCAGCACAGCGGGAGGGGGTTGTTGCATGTATTGTTGTGGTGTCTGCTGAGGGGCAGGCGGTGTGGGAGAATGTGAAAGACTACCAGAGTCTTTCAACCATTTGAAATACGTGATATGGTGGCAATGATGAGTGTAATGGCCGAACTCACCACAAAGGGCACAAGGGAAGATGGTTTTAACATTGTCGTTATTTTTCCCTTGTCGTTTATTATTATTTCCCCCTTGGGGTTTTTGGTTCCCTTGGTTCTGGTTGCCCCCAGTGGGTTGGTGTTGTGGGGGTTGATTCCCACCTTGACCTGGGTTGTTGTTATTCCTGTTCCATCCTTTATTTTTGGCATTGTTCGATGGATGGGTTGGATTGGTTGTATTCAACTGTTCAAAACTTTGGTATTGTTGAACAGCAGAGGGTTGAACAAAATTCACCCCTGCATGAGGATGTGGAGGAGCCATGGGTTGTGGGGGACCAGGAAATGGGAAGTATGGATTTTGTGGTGGTACCGATCCATAAGGTACATAGGAAGGCGTAGTTCTTTCGCTAGTACTATAAGCTGAGGTTGAGGGAGTACCACTGGTGTTGGAATAGGTGGATGTATGGGAGGTGTCGGCGGTGGTCCACTGATGGGTGGAGGTATAGCAACAGGGTATGGTTGTTGATAAGGGGGTGGGGGGTAATAAGAAGTGCCACCATATGCCGGTGGGTATTGAGGTGTTCCATACATTAGTGGTGGTTGGGGTTGTGGACCATGATGAGTGGTGGCACCAATCAGTCTGTCTGCTGAGTAAGACATCCCAGGTTTGTCTTGGCCAAATGGCACAGGTTTTGGAAGATCAGGAAGTACAGTGTATAAGTATCTTGACTATGCATAGATGAGCTCATATTGTTGGGACTTACTGATGGCTTCCTCTTCAGATTGAGGGAAGGTGGAAGCTACATCCTTACCGAGGAGAGAGACAAGTGATCTAAGAAACAAGTTGAGACACTGTTGCTTGGTGGTTTCTACTTTGCACAAACTACGTTGCCTACGCCACTCGTGAATGTGGTCAGCGATGTGTGTGGCTGAGGTTTGTTTGAAATTAGAAAGTTGTTCTAGACCATTGTCATGGCGGATGGGTAATTGGAAGAAGGTCAAGAATGCTTTGTCCAATGACTCAAAAGTTGCATGGGACCCTGATTTTTCTTCGACATACCATTTAGTCGATGGGCCAGTGAGTGTGAGTTGAAATAATCCCAGTCTGATCGAATCATCCATAATGATATTGGAGGAGCACCATAGGTGAAAGGTCATGAAATGGTTGGTAGGGTCATTGTCTTCCTTTCCTTCAAACTTTTCTATGTCCGAAGGTAGTTTGGTTGGCATTGCAGGCCATGTGGGATCGTGCAATATAGGATCATTGGTGAGTTTGTTGAGATCCGGTATGTTGAGAGAGGCCAAATATGGAATCTGCAGTGGGGGTGGAGGATTAGCTCCGACCATGGTGTGAGTGTGTTTGTAACACCCTGTTTCCCCCAGCTTGTAAATATAACTGGACTGGCCAAGAACTATGGCAAACTCATAAATGTGAATATGTGATGTAAATGGACCTTGAGGAAAAGGTCAACGAATGTGAATAACATTTTGAATTATTGCAGGACTGTTGAGAGGGGATGTGAAGAAAAGAGACCATGATGGCAGTGGAAGGCACCTGAAAAGGTGGCGTTAATTTCCACCGAGAATTAATACCATATTTGGACTCCACTGGCTCGGAGAACCAAAAGCGGCTCACTAGCCCTGAATTTAATGCCTTGCAGGCTGGCAGGTTGATGGCTTAATGAGTGATGGGATGGTGAACCGCCCATCCGTAGAGCCATCAGGCCTGATCAGCGCAAGGGTAATCGCGCCACACACAACCTCGGAAGAGGATAAGGCGTGAGGTAGAAGCAATTTGGAGGGCAGACGCGAGGGGAACTCTGGCATTATGCAGAGTGAGTGATAGGAGAGAGGAAGGATTGCAACCTTCGCTCCTAGTCACTGGCAAATAGAGAGACACAGTCTCAGAGCATCGTGGTCTTAGCTCGGGGGTGGCTAGTGGTAAATCCACTGGGAGTCTCTATGCCTACGGTTGGGTGGAAATGAGTACCCCTCTTAGCAGTTGCACTCTCTTCCAGTGTTAATTCTGATAAGTGTTTTACATATTACATATTGAAATTCATATACTAACATATATGCTCATAGAACTGTGATATTTTGAACGATTACAGTATAAGAATGTTTGTGCAGTGTTTTGATAAGAAATAATGGATATATGTTTATAGCAGAAAGACCACGCTTGGCTTATGTCGATAAATGAATTTAATTATGCATGAGTTGAACCAAGTAGGACTTCCAGTCCATCCTCAGGAATTTGTTTACCCTTACCTGTCTCCAGGGATGCCCCGGAATAGATCTCTTCACAAAGATTCCCTCCTTGGAAAGGTTTACCAAGAACCTGGGAAAAGGGACTTGAATGAGCAAGTCTTAACAACCCTGTACGAGGAGGAATGACCCTCTTAAAATCCTGAAGTAGCAGTGTAGGGATAAGTATTGATCGACGGACGTGACCCCGTCGGAAGACCCACGGTCATTCATGACCATTAAACTGACGAAAGAAACAAGGACATTACATACCTTACCCCTTTTCCTCTATCTTCGTGAATAGCGAGGAAATCGAGATCGTAGACACCCACAGTCCATGAGAACATCTGGACCATTGATTTTTCCACACCCATGAAGTAGTAGAAGAGTGCACAAGGTGGGACAGATCTAAACCGTTAGATCCTAGCTAGAAAAACCCGACAGCCATGGGATCTGCTCAGAGATGCATGAGGGTTAAGCCCTCATGAATAGGAGGTTGAAAGTCCCGACGAGAGGCGTGGTCATCGGGATTTCATGTATCGGGAAATCGAAAGTCTCGATGACATGAGATCAGGAATTTCCATGGCAAATTACCCAGAAACTATCTGGATCATCCGTCAGTGGAGACACGTGGCGGAGATTGAGGCGTCGGGAGTCGGGATATCAACATTCGAGAAAACGAAGTTCCTGAGGTCGTGAAATTCGGGACATCAGAAGTCTTGAAAATGCGAGGAGCGATCTGAACCGTCCATTCACTTGAGACGCGTGTCAAAGATCTGAAGGGAGTCGGAGTCCGGCATTTCGCGAGTCTTAGGGACGAGGCATCCAGGACATTAGAAGTCGTGAAATCCCGAGAGTTAACCAGGACCGTCCATCAGAGGAGGACGCGCAGCAGCAATCGGAGCCATCGGGGAAAGTCCCGACAGGAAGTCTTCTATCTGAATTTTGGTCATCGGGATATCGAGAATCCTGGTGACAAGAGGTTTGGGCATTTCGGAATTGCGAAGTCCGAAATCCCGACAAGGATGAAGGAGTCGTTGTGGGGCCAGCTGTTAGCTTATCGAAGAATCAGGATTTGAGGGATCGGCAATCCCATGGGCAAATGTTTTTCAGCATTTGAAACCCCGAAGCCCCAATAGGTGGTATGACTGCGGTCATACAGAGGGAGGTCGTATGGACCCAAAAGGTCTAGCCCCGAAGGGCTAACACGTAAGGGACCATATCAGTGAATTAGCTCATCGGGAATCGCGGAATGGGGTTTCCTGTTGACAAGAGTTCAGGATTTCCCATGGTGGAAACCCCGAAGTAGATCTGAACCATCTAATTGATGGAGGCCACATGTCGAGAGATTAATTGCATCGGAAAACCGGGGATCGAGGATTCGGGAGTCCCGTGATCGAGAGTCTGGATTCCTGAGATGATAAACTCCGATGAACAGATGAGATTCTTTCAGAGGATCTCAGGGTCTGTAATGATCGTTAGATGTAGATATGAGACGTCAACTTAAGCGAGGACGTGAAAATGCTTTAAGATAAGCGGAAAGCAGATCTGGATGGCCAGAGTCCACCCGTCCAGATCTACGGTTGAGGTTCCATTCCGGAGCCCCCTTACTGTTCTGCCTTTACGGTGGGGGGGGGGTCCGGAATTGGACCCACAACTCTCGAACAGTCGAGATTAACTCATCACGATCAATGGTGCTCAAGGGGATTCCGAACCCCCCTTGCCATTGTGCCTTTAATGGGGGGGTCTGGAATAGTGTGGCGTGTGAAGTGGGGACCCCTCCTGTCATGTCAACTATCGTGTCAAGTTTCCCTTTCTGCCACATGTATCCCACTTGACCGCACGGAGGAGCCTGTTCTCATTGGCGGTTCTCTACCCCTGTTGGGATTTGTTCCTATTGGACATTTGTTGACCCAGTAGGGATTCGCCCCATTGGTCGGTCGCTAGCCCTATCGGGGTTTAGTGATGGAAAATTCGAACGATTAGACATTACTATAGCGCCGAGGTGTGAAATACAAATAGATACTGCATTCAAATTGAATCGTGATCATGACCCACGATCTCATGGGAACAAAGAAGGAGAGAGAAAGAGCCAGCTTACGCTGGGCCTCCGTGGATATTTAGGGTTTCTGGTCCGGCAGAAGACCAGAAAAATTTGATTCAAGTAGTGGGTATGTGACAAAGTGGTATCAGATCCAGGTTAAAACACTCGGCCTGATTGGGCTTATGAACGAGTTGTGCATAAGCTCCGTCCGAAGCACTCCTATGAGGAGTAACCCCCTAACTTGAATCTCTTATCCAGGATTAAAAACTTGAAAAATGAGAACCCAACTGTGTATGCATATGAAAGAGTTATAAATCATGCGCAAATTATAAAAATGTATTTAACTCTTGACTAATAACCAGCGTTTGTCTTTTCACTCAAGCGGACGATCAATCGTGGGAATCTACAGACGTAGAGTATGGTGACTCACCAAGAAGTGGGAGAAGGCTCCCACAAAAGAGATGAAGAGTCTGACGAAAGAAGAGCAATAGGAACCCCTCTAGACCTAGCTGAGACTGTGAGGAGTCTCATGGTTGAATTGCAAAGTTGCAAGGCCAATAATGAAAAGATGATGAAAGAACAAGAAAAGCAAACCGAAATTAATGCAGTTCTACTGCAGAGCTTATCCAACCTACAGCGACAAATGCAGCATGAACCTGAGATGCAGAATCATGGTCGTGTAAGTGGCCATACTGAGAGAAGCACATCCAGAAAGGTCCACCCCAAAGGTAAAGGACCAGTGCCAAAAGATTCCACTAAAAAGGAAGCTGGCGATTCAGAAGGCTCTTCCAGCAGCAGGACCAGTTCCTATTCTTGAAGAAAACAAAAGACTTCCAAGGGTCATAAGTTTGAAGAATTCAGAAAGGTCAAACCTCCCTCCTTCGATGGCGAGATAAAGAAGGGAGAGGAAGTCGAGGCCTGGCTACTTGGACTGAAGATATATTTCAGAGTCCATGATTTTTCAGAGAATTTGAAGGCCCAAGTGGCCACTTTCAATCTGAACGGAAAGGCTTCCATCTAGTGGGAAGACCTTAAGAATATGAAAGGGGTCCGCGAGGAGGACCTGTCTTGGAAATAGTTTGAGAAGTACTTCCGAAAGAAGTATTTGTCGGAAAGATATTTCGACGAGAAGGCTAAAGAGTTCTATGAACTCGAACTAGGACAACTTACTATGGAGGAATATGTCAACAAATTCCTCGACTTATTGAGAAATGTACCCTACATCAAAGCAGAGAAGGCGAAGGCACAATGCTTCATCAGTGGGCTACCCAAGGAATACCGGAACCGAATTTAATTTAACGAGCCAAAGACCTTAGAAGACACTATAAGAAAGGCAACATATTGTCATGAACAATATGAACATCGAGCAGATTCTCGTGGAGACTAGAAACAGAAGAGTGGTTCGAGGTTTCAAAAAAAGGGGAGCAAATCCTCAGAATTTAAGAACTACAAGAAGAACCCCAAAACGAACTATCCAGCCCAGAGTGTACTCCAACAGAACTTTCCCTTGGTGGATGGAAGCAAAACTTCTGGACCTATGCCAGTGAAAACTAATAACCCAAAGAAAGAACCTCTGAAATGTTTGGGTTGCGGAGAAGAGCATTTCCTGAGAGACTGTCCACACCGACAACAGAACAGTCAGAAATTCTATAACATTCAGGAAGCTACCACAGTCAATGATGTGGCAAGGAGTGTGTCGCATATTTATGCAGCCTTGGATAATAACCAAGCTGACCACCAAGCTTCAGTGGTGGAAATAGAAGGTATGATTTTCAACCATCTAGTGTCTGTATTGATTGACCCTGGTTCAAATTTGAGTTATATAACCCCTAAAGTTGTTGATAAGTGTAAGTTGCATCCACGAAAGCAAACTAAGCCATGGTTGGTACAGTTAGCCATTGGCACCAAGAGAAAGGTAGTAGAGGTCATACCAGCCTGCCAATTTATGATGGGTGAATTCCCCACCCAAGCAACCCTTAAAGTATTACCCCTGGGATTGTATGATATGTTGATCGGTATGGACTGGTTGGCCGCCCATAAAGCCAAATTGGAATGTTACCATAAAACCTTTCATAAATGAAGGAAAAAGGATAACCCTCCAAGGGATCCAAAAACTGGTCTCGGTGTGTTATCCACAATTTTGTTCATTGTGATGATGTCATGATGATGTTATGATGATGGAAAATCAAACTCTTCACTAAGAACACTTTCCTGAGAAAAGTTACATTTGTCTGCTTCCAGAAATCATGTTTTTAAAGGAGGTTCGCAGGCCACCTATATATTTGCCTGCAAGAATGCCTGATTCTCGCAGGCTGCTTTAAGCTGGAGTGCGAGGGGTTCGCACTGTACCTAATAGCCAGGGTGTGAACATATTCTTAAAGGGGAAAAAGATGAAGTTCTCGAGCCTTCTAGAAGGGAATATTCGAGAAGAATGAGTTGGCTAGCGAATGGTTATCTAAGTACTAGTTTTCCTGATATCTTGGGATCATTTCCTATCCAAGTAACTAATCTATCTTCTCCTATATATTGAGAATATTTCTCATGGAAAAGGTTAAGAAGAAGCAAGAAGTAGACTAGCAAGAGATTGATTGGAGAATTAGTGCAAGACTGTATGAAGGACTGATGCTACAACAGCTAGAGACAACAACAAGGTCATTAAAAGTGGTTGATTTTCTTCATGCATGAGCAAGTGTGTGTGTCAAAGCTAGGAGCCATCGAAAGGAGACCTACAACATCAAGTCTCAGGTCGTAAGTTTCACTTTCAATTAATTCAATACAGTAATATGTCCCTTTCCCATAAAGATGATGTCACTTTATTACATAACTCCTTGATCATATGTATAGATTAGCTATTGAATATATTGATCTACCTTCACTTCGATTGGTTTGTACTGTTGTGATCTGAACGGGACAAGAGCATTGAAGTGAAGCTTGGAACAATAGAGATTTAAGGAAAGCGTTCATAAGGTATGTCCATAATCCTTACCTCTTAGTTCATTCAATAGTCTAGATCTAGGGAAAGTGTATTATTCTGTCATGTTTTGTTCTAGATCCAGGTGGATCTAGGGAGATCGGTTTGTGTCCGCACTCACGGATTTATCCTGAAAGAAAATTGGCGACTCCACTGGGGATCTATTCCCTTTTTCTTTATGGTTTTTTGAATTTCCTGTGGCCATTTGCTCTATTTTCATTTTTCTCCTACTTGGTCAGTGTCTGAGACCTCAGGATATCCTGAGAGACTTTCTGGGTCTATAAGCCAGTTTGAATTTTGCTTCCATTTTCAAAAATTTTATTATCTTCAAGAGTTCTCTCATTGTGTTCATTGACAGCCTGCGAGAACCAGTCAAGTTTGCACCTTGCATATAGGGTCCAGTGCTAACACCTCGCACCTTGCTCCAAGGTGGCCTGCAAGAATCCTATCTTCTCGCACTGTGTAACACTACTTGCCTGCAAGCAAGATTTTTGAAAATTTTGAAATTAAGTGTTGACTTTTTCAATTGCTCGGAACAGTTGAATTGCATCTTTTTGGCTCATTGGATCATTGACTTATACATCTCTTGCTTTAGTTTGCTTGCTGGAACAGATTTAGGGTTTCTAGGTCTTTCTTGCTCTTGGTAGCTTGACTTTTGTTTCTTGGCTCTGTTTGGCATTTTCTTTCTCTCTGACTTCTAGAGTTGAGTGTGTCTAATTGGCTGAGAATCATTGTTTGGTAGAGATTCAAGTGCTTGGTGTTTTCTCTTCTACTTGGTGGTTCGAAAGAATATTTTTCATTTGCATTGGGAAGACTCATTGGTTTGCTTTTTGTTTTTACTTTCATTGAAAGTGTTGGTTGGGTTGTTATTGTTTGTTTGAGTCTTTATGATTTGGTTTTCTTTTCTCGTTAATTAGAGTTCTTCTTGGAAAGTGAACAACAAGTTTTCTTTCAAGATTTTGTTTTTTTTTTATTTCAAAAGACATTGAAAATCAAATTTTAGAGTTTATTGAAGTATTTGAAAAAGACATATAGACATTGTTCATTGATAAATGATTGTTTCCATTGACATCTGAAAGGAAATTGTGCATTGCATTTGCATTGTAATATTTGAGTTGATTTGGAAAATTTTCTCTCTCTCCCATAACTAGGATTCATGGAATGAAAAGGATTATATTTCATCATTATCCTTGCATGATTTGGGTCAGAGTCATACATCATGAGTTTCACTTCCGTTACCTTTGAGTAAACAACAGCTTTTAAAAACATTGCGTAATATTAAAATTGATCTAGTAACTCTTTTCTAGGGCTCTTTTACACCAACATTTAGCTAGGCTAGT
>ML789007.1:376875-388847 GCA_009831015.1 Picea engelmannii
GCATTGGTGTTGGCAGAGTTACTAACCCTTCTTTGTTGACATCGGTGTAGAGATTGCACGTATTACGGGGATCACTCCGAGGTATACCCACAATTATGAGTGGAAGCCTTTGAGTTGGTTTCGGGCTAGATACCCTGCCCTTGTGTGTGGATCAGATTGACAATTGTTCCCCCAGGCTGTACTATTGTTTGTGGTGACCTTAGTGGCCTATCTCTCTAGGTTCTTACTCAAGGTGACTGTGGAGGGGAAAGTCTTCACAGTACCTGGAATCGGCGTTGATCAAACTCACTCGGGCTCCTTGGAGGGTATACCCATGATTATGTGTGGGATCTTGCACCAGGGTGTAAGTCTGTAAGCAGGTCGTCAGCGTAACTTTTCCACCCTAGCCCCACCCTTCTCGTCTCATTGTTGTGACGTTGGATTTCATCACCAACTAGTGGCTTTGAAATTAGAAGGTATTGTTTGCTTGGTGATTGCTTCCTAGATTTTTGTTTACTAGTGTGTGTTGTTTCTTGAAGTTGACCATAGGATTTTCTTCGCAGAGCTTGTCACTTTTTTACAATTTCTCCCCCACGACGTTCACGTAGGATGCAAGGTTTATCCCTGGAACATCCGGACGCTTCACAACCCTTGCATACCGCAACACCTGAGGGCTCTCCTCATCAGAGTGAAGTCCCCGTTGTTACTCCACCACACGTGGACACAAGTGAAGTCCAAAACATTTCTACACCACCTCCATAGGTAGAACACACTGATTCTCTAGGAGATTTTCAAATTACCAATACTATAGAGGACTATCGGGTTCGTCGAGGTGAATGACTTGTTGGACAAGTAAATCCTTCTAAAGAAACTGTTGTTACATCTTCTAAATCAACTGTTGGGCCTTTCAACAGTGTAGTAGGCCAAGATCCTTTATGGTAGGGTGATCTCCGACGAGCCCTTTTTGGTACTGAATCACCCCCTGTCTACGAAATCAACCCTCCAGTCTCTCCTGAGACTGAAACTACACCTGTAGCGACCACTTACCATTTTTTTCTTCCTCCTGAGATGGCCCATCTCGCAACTACTACGAGTGTCCAAACTGGAATTCCTGCAACTACTCTTCCTCCTATCAATACCCAGAGAATACCTGATGTTATCCCGACATTACCTCCGGGTTACCATGTGTTGAATGCTTTGTTGAATGCTTCTAATCCAACACCTCTGCAAACCATAGCCGATTCTCCAGGTATTCCCGCTTTTATCCCGACACTCCCTCCATTTCCTCCTAGCAATCCTAATCCTAGTGGCACTATTCCGACTGTTGCACCCAACTTGCAGGTTCCCGTGGGTGGACAGGGTGGTACGGTTCCTTTTCCTTTTCCCGGACACAACACAGTTACTACACAACCTACGGTTGGTACACAAATTCCAGGTGGAACTATACCTACTGTAGGGGGACCAACTTCACCTTTTGGACAAAACATACCTCCTGAGTTGGCCCAGTATTGGAATCAACTTCTATGAAACTTTCCTCAGAATACTGGGGGGCAGCAAACTATCCCTACTATAGGTCAACCTTATCCGGGAGTAAGTAATCCTATTTGGGGTTCGGGTCAGACCACTCAACCTCAAGTCCCTACTCAAACTCAAGGTCACAATCCTTGGGGTTACTATCCTATCCAACCACCATCGAATCAGCAAGGGCCTTCCCTCTACAGACAGTCTGCTTATGGTCCTACTAGTTTGCTGACAGGGCTTCCACCCCAAAGTCACCAGTACCCACAAGTGAATCGGCAGTTGCCTTTTCTTGCTACCCTGGATTTGTTGGATTTGTCTAGGATTCTCAATGGTCCTATTCGTCACTCTCCCCAATGGCATGTTATCCCTGCTAAGCTTCCATCGGATATTCCAAAATTCGATGGCAAGGTGGGAGAGGACCCAAATAATCATGTCATGACTTTTCATTTGTGGTGTTCGTCCAACTCGTTGATGGACGACTCCATTCGTCTACGTCTTTTTCAACGAACCCTTACCGGTTCAGCTGCGAAGTGGTATATTGAATTACCACAAGGTTTCTTTTCCGATTTCAACACCCTAGCTATGGCTTTTCTCACACACTACCAGTTACCAATCCGTTACGATACTGGGACGGAGATTTTAAATTCTTTCAAACAAAGTACAAGCACTCATATATCTGATCATATTCATGAGTGGCGAAGGAGGCGACGTCTCATTAAACTTGAGCTTCCCGATCAGTTACTGGCAGAATGGTTTACAAAATATTTTGTGAACAAAATCGGTAAAGACGTTGCTATGGGAGGTGTTGTTACAGAAGAGCAGGCTATAAGTCGTGCTCAATATCTTGATCTCGTTTATTCACAAACGGGGACTCTTTATGATTTATTACCTGATTTGCCTCGTCCTGGTACTTCTAGCACTTCAACTGCTCCAACTGCCTCGCATGCAGCTGATGGTGTGATTGGTACCGCTCATACCCACTCACATCCGATTTCAAGTACAACCCCTAAATCCAATTCTTCTAATGTTCAAAATGCTCCGTCTCCTGCCCCTCCCGCCAGTAAAACCTCTGAAGTGAACGATGTTCAATCTACGTCGACCGGTAAAAATAAATCAAAGAAAGGGAGAGGAAAGAATAAAGAGAGTAAAAATAATAATCAAAATGAGCAAACTAAAACCCCTCCTGTTGACGATCAGGATAAGCGCAAACCACGCTACCCTTGCCTTATCTGTGGTGACGATCACTACACAAAGGATTGTCCTAGACACGTCGAGGTTAATAAGTTCCTTCAAGGAACGTCGAAACCCTCTACGTCGGTAGTCTTGTCCCAACCCTTCCCGTTTCAGCAACAGGCCTCTTTGGTCATTCATGACCAACCTTCTACATCTACGACATCATATGTTTTGATGTGCACCGGTGATTCTAAGAACAATGACGTTTCCATCGCAACTAGAGCCAAAGACTATTCTCCATCTAAGGAGAAGGTTGACTATTTACCTCTTGATTTGGTACAGCCCTCTCCACCGAATCCACCTACGAACGGTCCTCTTCATCTCGAACGAATGAGCCTTGATACAGTCCTACGACCTCTGAAAGGTGTCGTTAAGAAATCGGCATTCAATCCTCATGCTCGTGTTGCCCAGAACTATAGCATTGTCGAAGATCTGGCCCAAGCACCTTCAGCAATGTCTGCCCTTGAAGTCCTTCAGTCTTGTCCAGCACAACAAAGGGCTCTGTTGAAAGCAATAGGTGGAATTGATCCTACAGATACGAATCTCATATTCTTTGACTTGGAAGATCATATTCCAAGGTTACCCCCATAGCTTGCGTTTCAAATACAAGTTGTTGTCGCTGACAAGAGCATTTGTCGAACGGTTATTGATGAGGGTGCATCTACGTGTGTAATGTCTTTTACTTGTTGGAAATCCATTGGCTCTCCTCCGTTAACTGAATCACATAATACTTTGAAAGCCTTCAATGGCTCAGGTTTTAAGCCTTATGGTGTTCTTCCATCGTTGTCGGTTACTCTCAAAGGTAAGACAGTCCAAGTTGAAATGGAAGTTTTCGATGCTCCCCTAGATTATAATCTTCTTCTTGGTCGTAGCTGGGTAGATTATATGCGAGTTGTTGTGTAAACATTGTTCCGTGTAGTCCGTTTTCCCTATCAAGGAAAGATCGTTACGGTTGATCAACTTGCCTTCTTTAATTTCGATACTCGCACTGGAAATGTGTCGTTTATAGCTAAAACCCCGCCAGGTTACGAGAATGTTGGAGTCGGTCTTTTAAAAGACTCTTCGTTAATGGGTACTTTTCCCATACCACCACCACCCGATATTCTACGCCCGTCTGTTGCTTCGATTAATATGATCTCTGTTGTTCCTTATGAACTTCCAGTGTCTTTTGACCCATGGATAGTCCCTGATCCAGGGGATCATACTCGTTTCGGCGACGTCGTGTCGTTAAGTCTGGTTGAGTCTGTTTATCATGCGATTCAATCGGCAACACCTCCTACACCCTCTCTTGAGGAGTTGTCTCCCAATCCTTTCTGTGTCATCTTTCCCACTGACGAGATGATCATGTCCGTCATGGCCGATACACCTTGGGATGATGGGCATCATCGTTCCATACTGTTTTTGGAACAACACACTCTCAAGAATTACTAGCGAATTTCGACTCCGTCGACCGTTGTTGTCATATCGACTGTTCCTGGATCTACACGTGATGTGTTTGCAGAAGGGAACCTCAGTAATATTTCTCCCACGATACCTATTGATATTTCAGTTAAACCTGGGATAGTTGAAAATGTTCACATTGGAGCTTCGTGTTCTCCAGAGGAAATTGTCACCTATACTGCGTTGTTCAAAGAATTTCGCGATATCTTTGCCTGGAGTTACGAAGAGATGCCAGGTATCGACCCTACTATTGTTGTGCATGAGATCAAAATGTACCCTGGAGCTAAACCAGTCCGGCAGTGCCTCCGTCCTGTCCATCCACGTAAAGCGACAGCCATTAAACTCAAAGTTGAAAAACTTCTTAAAGCCAATTTTATTTATCCCGTGGCTCTGACAGAATGGGTTTCTAACCCCGTACCGATTGATAAGAAAGGTGGAAGTATACGTGTTTGTGTTGATTATCCGGATATTAATAAAGCCTGTCCAAAAGACAACTTTCCAACCCCTTTCATCGACCAGATTGTCGATGACTGTGCCGGCAGTGAAATCTTTTCTCTCATGGATGGATTCTCCGGCTATAATCAAATTAACATCGCTTCTGAGGACCAGCATAAAACTGCTTTTATTTGTCCTTGGGGTACTTTCACCTACAGAAAACTTCCTTTCGGTCTTAAGAACGCAGGTGCTACGTTTCAGCGTGCTATGTCTTATGCGTTTCACGATATAAAGCATATCGTTCAACCTTATTTGGACGATTTGCCAGCTCATTCTTTACGCCGAGTCGATCACCCTAATCATCTCCGAGCAATTTTCGTTCGTTGTCGGTTCTATCGCATTCGTCTAAACCCTCATAAGTGCACCTTTTGCGTAGAGTCCGACCGTCTTCTCAGGTTCATTGTTTCACGTCAGGGGATCCGGGTAGATCCTATTAAGGTTGAGGCGATTCTTAATCTCCCTCCTCCTTCTTCACTACGCCAGTTACAAAGTTTGTAGGGGAAAGCAAACTTTCTTCGTCGCTTCATCCCGAATTACGCTGAGATTACTCGGGGTTTTACACGTCTTCTAAAGAAAGGTTCAGAGTTTGTCTAGGATAAGGTTGCTAACAACGCTTTTGAAGCTTTAAAATTGTCCCTCACAAAAGCTCCTCTTCTTTCCCCTCCGGATTATAGTCGAGATTACTTTCTTTATCTGATTGCTTTCGAGTATACTATCGGCATGGTCCTCGTTTAGGAGGATGATAACCACGATGAACATGTTATCTATTACTTGAGTAGAAGTTTATCATCCACGGAAATCAAGTACCAACATGTTGAGAAACTGGATTTGGCTGTTGTTCAAGCAGTTCAACGTTTTCGTCATTATATTCTCTCCAGGAAGACTATAGTTATTTCACATTGTAACCCCATGCAACATATATTGACACGTCAATTGTTGGGGGGCAAGTACTCCAAGTGGATTGTTATTCTCCAGGAGTTTGATTTGGAATTCGATCGTGCCACGTCGAAGAAATACCTAGTTTTCGCTGAGTTAATTTGTGATTTTCCCCACACTGCCACAGAAAAAGTAGCATTCGATTCGTTACCTGACGAATCACTTTTCCTTATTAGTACCAACGATATTTGGTACGGAGATATCATTATATATCTCCAAACTCAAACTTTTTGGCCTGCTTTGTCTAGTGTTGAACGACGTCGCGTCCGTTATCAAGCACGTCATTATATTATCCTCGACGATACTCTTTACCGTCGAGGCATTGACTCTATCTTTCGACGTTGTTTAACCTTTGTAGAAGCTGAGAAAGCTTTGAATGACTGCCATTCAGGAGCATGTGGCGGTCATATGTCTGGGTATGCTACTGCCCAGAAGATCTTACGTGCACGTTACTTTTGGCCTTCCTTGTTTCATGACTGTATTACTGTTGTTCAGAAGTGTCATGCCTGCCAGACCTACAATCAGAAGATTCGATCACATCCTGCTCCCCTTCATCATGTGGTCTCAGTAGGTCCTTTCGCAAAATGGGGCATTGATTTCATGACATGTCACCCTCACTCGGTCGGGGGGCATGGTTATATTATTGTAGCTGTTGATTATTTTACTAAGTGGGTCGAGGCGATGCTGACATTCGATAATAATAGAAAGACTACAGTGTTATTTCTTTTCAACGATGTCATTACTCGTTTTGGTGTTCCTCAGGCTATCGTTACCGATCACGATAGTCATTTTAGAAATTATATGATGTCTGAACTTACCGAGAAGTTGGGTCTTCGTCACGATAGCTCAACACCCTATTATCCACAGGCCAATGGCCAGGTCGAAGCCATCAATAAGGTTCTTATAACTATGATTTGACGGATGATAGGAATTCATAAAACTAGCTGGCACACGATGTTATTTTTGGCATTGTGGGCATATCGGACATCTGTTAAATCTGCTACGGGATTTACGCCTTTTCGATTAGTTTATGGCATGGAAGCCATTCTGCCAATAGAATGTGAAATACCTTCTTTGAATCTAGTTGTAGAGCTCTTACCTAATACTTCTGCCGAAGAAGAACGTCTGTTGTATCTGATGCGATTAGACGAGACTCGTCGTGACGCTACTCTTGTAATAGAAGCCCAGAAGAAATGTGTTAAGGCACAGTATGACAAGCATGTCAAACCTCGTGTCTTCTCTGAAGGAGATCTTGTTCTTATGTACGAACAAGATAAATACGTCTTAGGAGCTGGGAAATTCGAACCAATGTGGCGTGGACCTTACATTGTTAGCAAAGTTTTGGAAAAAGGAGCGTATGAGCTAGTTGATTATGATGGTGTACCTTTGAGTGAACCCAGAAATGGTTTGTACTTAAAGAAGTACTATGCATGAGTCATTTGTGCACTAGTACTTGTATTTTATGTATCATACTGCGTGTGTGTGTTACTTTCAATTTTGCTTTTGACGTTATCTGGTCTCTGCCCTTACGTGACGTTGTGTTTGATTGCCAGATGTCGGAGTATTCACTACCTTATATTGGCTTCGCCGATGGTGCTAGCCGTAGTACTCGGAACCTAGCTTCCACTGCATGGGCAATCTATGCCCCAACAAACAAGCTTATATCTTTACGAGGTGTATGTCTTGGCCGAGCAACCAACAACATCGCAGAGTATAGCGTCGTTGTTGAATTACTGGTTGACGCTATCTCCCTCGGAATTAGTCATTTGGTTGTCCGACTTGACTCGCTGCTGGTAGTACTACAGCTCAGTAATGTATATTCTATTCGAAGTCCTACTCTTTTAAGGGTATATTTGTGAATTCACCTCTTGGAACGGCATTTTGACCACATTAAATATCAACACATTCCTAGATGTCATAATACATTGACAGATAGCTAATTATGTATTGGACAGGCATTTAAATCACTTATAAATCAAACACATTAAAATGTACACAATGTAAAGTAAGATGGTAGAAGCCGTGTATATATATATAATGATCAAAGTTTGTTTTTACAAAATGTTTGTCCGAAGACCAAAATATCAAAATTGAAGCCCATAGCTTCTACATAATGACATCACGGATGATGTTCACGATAACACACTAATGTCCTAGCAACTCTGCAGAGAAGTCGACCCATAGAGGCAGAGACTCCCACAGTGTGACGTTGATCGCATCGTGGAATCTCCTCCAGAGTCATATCTGGAACGTCTTCCATCAGACCCTCTCAGTTATGCTCCATCGTCAGATAGTCCTCGGCGTACTGTGGAATTGCTACTACTGCCTCTCCTCGTCGCTGGATAGGAGAACTGCCAGCCGGTCTGTATGGTCCAACGTCTGTGTTATCAACAAGAATTTGGTGTTAGTCTTCGGGTAAAACTATAAAAACAAAAACATTTAAATATGGTTAAAAATCCAAAAAAATTTAAAAACTCAAAAAAAAAAATTGTGTACTTCTTACCGAGGTCTCCCCACTGAGCATCTTCAGGAAGTGAAAGATCTGGATCTCCTCTGAAGTCCAACCCGGCATATGTGTAGTCGTCCACCATCAGCATCTGGTTCTACAACCAGTCGAAGAAAACATTGTCATATTTGACAATAGGACCTGCCACATGTCGAGCCATGAGCCGACACCACCGCAACATCCTCAGATCTCTGGGACCAGGAAGATCCCACTCGGCCTGCAGATGGAATACCGGGACTCTCTCCAGGAAGAAGGACACTAACAGAGACCCATAACCAAACTGTTTCAAATTTCCACGCCTGCACTTAGTCAACAGTTTCTTGACATTGCGTAATACTGCGTCAGCCCAGTTAAATACTCGGGGCTCAGTACACTCGATGGCGTACTGGAAATAGCTTTGCAGAGCCATATGTGGAGTAGCACTTCTCGCCATCTGAGCAATGGTAAATAGAATGGTGTGGAGAGTCAAATCAGTCACTCCCCAAATTGCCACTTTCCCTTTCTGTCATTCAGCCTCAGGCATGCAGTACGGGTTGCAATACTCACTCATTTTTAGACCCCCTTCTCTGCTGCCAGTCAAACTGACATAGGATCCCCACCTGGATAATCCAGTCAAGAAATAGATGTCCTCAATATCAATACTCAAGGTATGAGCTCCCACGATGAATACTTGTTGGTCCAGATCCCACATTCGGACTAAGTATTCCAGTAATCGCATTTGGGCTCTCATGCGCGGGTTACGGAAATACTTTAAGAGACCACAGTCTCTTAGTGAAGCTATGGTAGGAGGATGGTTTTTGGCATTGGCATTGTCCTCCTCATGTTCTTGTTCCCGCCACTCTAACACCATGATTGTGGCTAGCAACCTGCATAAAAAACACACAAACATGGTTAGTGATTTTATTCATGAGATAAAATTCTTCCAATTGGCTAAATGTTACAAAAAAAATTGGATTTTGTGTTGTTTGCAGGTGGCCTATTACATGCAGTGCGAACTTCTCACAGGCACCTTAAGGCCCACCTGCAAGAATGGGTCATTCTCGCAGGTCCCGTATGGGTCACCTGCGAGAATGCTCCCAAGCGCATAGGGTTCAAAAAATTGACTTAAAACTTGACTTTTAACCAATGAAAATATAATTTTGAACCATGAAAAGATAAGGGATTGAGAACTTACCAAAATGCTGCTGACGGCTCGCCGAATGATCGCTCGTAGCTCCCGAAAATCGACGCCGAAGGTAGAGGGTAAAATGAGGGTTTTTGAGCTCAAATGGTAAAAGGGTAAAATGATATGGTAAAATTTGTTATGGATTCATTTTAATTACTTTTTATTATGTCAAAAGTGGGTTTTTTTCATTATTTAACCCTAATCACTAATGTGAGAATGAGTGAAATGACTGACAGGTGCAAAACATGGATGATTATGGACAGAATTTTTACCTGGTATGGTGTGATTTTGATTGTTTGTAATGGTTTTGACATAAAACCTCGAGCGCCTTTTATCCGTTCTTGGGCTTGTGAAAAACATAAGAACGTGATCGAGCGTCGTTTTATCTCTTTTTCGGGCTCGTTGTGGTTACACGAAAAAGGAACCCCCCTGGAGTTATCTTTAAGCTCTTTTCAGACTCTCTAAACATGAAAAGATTGTCGAGCGATCTTGCTATTTTCACGCTCGTTAAATTATTTGAAGTATGCTTCCTTTGAGCGATAGTTTAACCCTTTTTCGGTCTCGTTGGACTATTGTACGAAAAAACAATTGAGAGAGTTCTCTTTTGAGTGTTTTTCCAAACTCTATAATCTTGAAAAACCTTCGAGTTTACTATCTCTGGACTCGTTAAACAAACATTGACAGACCCGTAATGGGACCGAACCACTCCTTACTAGGGTTCGTTAAAAATACTCCGAGGGACTCGTCCGAAGGATGAGCTTATATCAACAAGCATATGTGATCATCTTCAAGCTTGTGTAAAAATAAAGAGGTACTTGCCAGAAATGGTGGGGGGAAATTTGGGAAAGGGATATGTTTCATCTTTGTATTGATTGGCAGTAAGTGTCGCTCTTGAACATGACACCCCCTATTCATCATTTGAAGCCGGTTTGGGAAATCCATTTGTATCTCATTCGATTTAATAACAAGGTCTTTCCATGTGTCGTCTTTGAGTCAATGCTGCCAAATCTTTGGTCGTGTCATTCATATGTTCAAGAGAGATCCGTCTGAAACCTCTATTTGAGTCGGCCATCTGCAGTTATCATTTCACTCTATGTCGGCCTTCCCTGTGTCCAAAGTCCAATTGTCACATACTTTGTTTCACTTTCAAACTCAGTTACTCATTTCGTGTCATTGATGGGGGCTACATTAAGGCCCTCCTGTGACGAGTTTTGTTCCATCGACTTCAGCACATTATCCGGAATCAAGACTTAGAAATTATTTAGTACCTTGAAGCTTGCATGCCTCAATGGCAAGTTTCTCACTTTCAACAGTGGGTTTACATCATTGACCCCTGATCGAAAGATTCCGTTGGATGTTCGACATCAACTCATTTATTCACACTCGATGGATTGTACTATAGTACCTTGGGAGTCATTGACATCAATGGTGATTTCCCTCGCACTTGTTAACGGTTGCATCAATGACCGGTAATCAAGTGGTTTATGCCATGTTCGACTTCAACACATGTAATCACATGGTTCGATTCGTACTTTGGGCGATGAGATTGAAGACCCTGGATATTATCTTCTTGATCCAGGTTTCGATGGAGTATGTATAATTTGAGACACATAGATCCACTGTGTATGTTTCGTGGCTATGTCGTCTTGATTGAAAATTTGTTGCATAGATCCACAATGTATTCAAGTGGCTATGCTATATTATGACTGCATGGATCCACAGTGTATGATTGGTGGTCATGACCTTTGTTTATGATGTCATCAGTCTATGATCTGAGTATGGGAATACCTACCTCAGGAATTGGTATACATGATATTCTGTCGATGCTTGGATGTTTGCAGGTTTCCGATTAGATGTGCTCTTGGTTCTCGACACACACATGCAGCTTACAAAGTCCATCGATTGTCACTGGTTCCACTCTCAGACTTTGGGGGGAATTCTGTTATCCACAATTTTGGTCATCGTGATGATGTCATGATGATGTTATGATGATGCAAAATCAAACTCTTCACTAAGAACACTTTCCTGAGAAAAGTTACATTTGTCTGCTTCCAGAAATCATGTTTTTAAAGGAGGTTCGCAGGCCACTTATATATTTGCCTGCGAGAATGTCTGATTCTTGCAGGCTGCTTTAAGTTGGAGTGTGAGGGGTTCGCACTGTACCTAATAGCCAGGGTGCGAACATCTTCTTAAAGGGGAAAAAGATGAAGCTCTCGAGCCTTCTAGAAGGGAATCTTCGAGAAGAATGTGTTGGCTAGCGAATGGTTATCTAAGTACTGGTTTTCCTGATATCTTGGGATCATTTCCTATCCAAGTAACTAATCTATCTTCTCCTATATATTGAGAAGATTGCTCATGGAAATGGTTAAGAAGAAGCAAGAAGTAGACTAGCAAGAGATTGATTGGAGAATTAGTGCAAGACTGTATGAAGGACTGATGCTATAGCAGCTAGAGACAACAGCAAGGTCATTAAAAGTGGTTGATTTTCTTCATGCATGAGCAAGTGTGTGTGTCAGAGCTAGGATCCATCGAAAGGAGACCTACGACATCAAGACTCAGGTTGTAAGTTTCACTTTCAATTAATTCAATACAGTAATATGTCCCTTTCCCATAAAGATGATGTCACTTTATTACATAACTCCTTGATCATATGTATAGATTAGCTATTGAATATATTGATCTGCCTTCACTTCGATT
>ML789007.1:395736-431868 GCA_009831015.1 Picea engelmannii
GAAGCTATGTGAGTGATAAGTGACTTTTGTGTGTGAGTGAAAGTGTGCCAATTTTTAGTGAATTAGATGTCACCTTGCTGCATGTGGACTTCGCTTGGTCCTTACAAGTGTTTGATTACCTAATTAACTAAGTGCCTTTGGTAATACCTTGCGTAATTCAAAAATCCCTAGGAAGCTAGCATGTGGACATGTGGGTCCGTTACTATCTCTTTAACTCCCTATTGTGATGTAATCTAAGAAAAGATTTGAAACTATCCTAGATTGATCATGTGGGCATGTATGGGCCCGTTACAAAACCTTTAAACTTCCCTAGTGTTTTGATCTAAGAAAGAAAAAATTCAAACACTATCCTATCTTTGTAGCATGTGGGCAAGTATGGGCCCGTTACAATATTAAGATGTGTTTGAAAAAGTAAACTAAGAGGAGTCCCAAGAAGGGTTGTTGTCCTCTCCTAAAGGTTTTTAATGTTCTTAAGGGAGATGAAATCGTTTCACAATCTTTTTCTGATTCCCAAGATCGCTTAGAGGCACGAGAGAAGAGCATACTAAGCTATTGTTACTCAACTTCTAGTCCCAATGCAAGTTAAATGTGATTAAAAATTATTTCCAACTTATCTTGTGAGTCAAAATAAGCCATCCATGTGGCAAAAAGCAAAGAAGGGAAATTGATTTTATCCTCCTAAGTGCCTATGTGTTGTTTGACCAACCCCTTTATATGATGAGGGGACTAACTGTGGTGCAGCTTTAAAACATGCTTGACATCATTTTTAAGAAGGAAAATGGCCTTCTCCACATCTCAACAACTTTACAATATGAAATTTTGCACAGATGTGCGGGTCCCAATGAAGACAGAGGCACGCAGAGCGCATGCGCGCGAATAGAGACAAGTCAGCAGGCACACGTGCGCAAAACAAAATGGTGAATCAAGCGCATGGGCGCACGATGTGCGTCTGTGGGCCTAAAAACCCGCGCATAAATGGCACACAGCCGAGAATGAAAAATCCAAATGGATTTCTCTCAATTCAACTTGGAATTGGCTGGTTGGCAGGTCAGCTTAGGTCGGTCAGTGCACCTGCAAGTTAAACAAACTAAAAGAAGAGCAAGAAAAACCCAAATGAATTGATACCTTTCCCCAGTGGAGTCGCCAATCTGTTGCGCCTCTTTCGTCACCTTGGTGAGCAAAACAAAGGTGCTTGCAAGCTCAGTTGGATCTGCTGAGAAAGACAGCTGTAAAGAAAAGAGTTAGGGAAAGAAAATAAAAACTACAATTAAGAATTAAACTAAGAGATGCAATAAAAACTAAATTCATGAGCATAGGGACATAGAAACAAAAAGAACCAAAAGACCCATGTCACCAATGTTTGAGGCTGATCTATTAGTGAAAACAAAGCACCAAGAAGAAAGGGGACTATGAGTCCCTTCTTCCTTCAAGGGAAGGCTCTTGGACCCTCACTAGCTATCTCTTCTTACAACAAAGAAAAATGCAAAATGGTGATGAAAGAACTCTTTACAAATCCACTCAATGTGTGAGGTGGATTGTCCAATGCTATGGTGCCAATATGCTCTTGACAATGATGGAATCCTCAAGATAATAGGGGCAGCATAACATTACTTTGAATTCCTTAAGAAAATGAGGTGCATTCATGGCTTTTTATAGCATTCATTTGGGTTATTGTTTAACTTCTTTGTAGTGTGAAAAGAGGCCAATTAGGGCATTCTTAGGTCTTTGACCAGCCCACCAATCGGATCCAGTCCAGATTTGAGAGTCAAATCAGCTTGGGAGCTGAACCATAAGTGGGTGGGAGGCCGACCACTCTCATAAATGCGTCGTTTAGCAGGTGCGCAGCTTTTTGCGTTAACAGTCGCGCATCGTGCGCCTGTGCGCGAATTTTGCGTTCTTGTTATGCACATGCGCGCGCGCCCAATGTCTACATAGCGCTCTTCAATTTTTCACTACTTTGTATAGTTTTTTTACCTTTTTGAATGTTGTGGTATTAATTCAGGTCCATGGATGACTTCATCACTGTTTGACGATGCTGAGTTCTTGTAACCATGTGCTGACGAAATTTCAGTGATAACAATGATACTTTATGATTAGTTTCTTTGGTTTATGAGTTAAAAATGATGTCATCATTGAGTATTGAAATTTTGATATGTTAATTATATTAATGTATATCAGTGGAAAGTATTATGATGAGGTTTCCTGAGTGTGCAGGAGACATGACACGATGAGGATGTTGATGGCATCGACAGAACACCTTGGACTCCAAATTGAGTCAGGGAGTGGAATATTGACTTGTTTATGAGTACTTGATTTTATTACGCCTATATTAGAATGATGATTTCAATTATGGATTTCATGTGTAAGATTATTAACATAATTTTATTAGTGGATACAGGCGTGGTGACACTTGCTAATCCAACTCATGTATGGATTAAAGGGGTCATACGTGGATATCATGTAGATTAGGGAGAGATGTGACAGCATCCCTGTCACAGCCTAATATCACTCTCTTTGTGACCTAAACTGAAGGTTAACGACTACCTTGTTCCAAAGAGGCTCACAATACCGTGGGGGAAGAATGAGACAGACACTCATGAGGATTTCAGGGGGGGGGCAATAAGGAGGATTATTTATTCCTTGGTAAGCCCTTAGTCTCACACAAGGTCGACAAGTGGATTATTGACTCAAAGCGTTAGACAACTTCCAACTAAGTCAAATGGTGAGTGGAACCCTTAGAACACGTAGGTGCGTCTTGAAGGGCACGTCGCATGAATAAATTAATGAGTTAACAAAAATCTAGAAGACCTTAGAGAATAAAACAAATATATAGAATTGATAGAAAATAGAATATAAATTTATACAAATTTGTAAACACGAAACATAATAAAATCTAAGTCTAATTGTTATGCATAAATAAATTTTATAGAAATGGATCTAAGGGACTTTATACTAAATAAAACCTAGAAAAGGGAGAATAAAAATTAAGACATGTGCATAATGTGTGCATGGAATTAATAAAAAAAAAAAAAAATCATTTCATCAGAGAATGAGTTATCAACATAGAGTTAGAATCCTAAGTCAAACTAGACTCTAAATCCTAACTAAAAGAAGATTCGTAATAAAACTCCAACTGCACAATAAAAGAGAATTTGGGGAACTAAGAAACAACTTGGAGGAAATCTAAAAACTGATTGTGTGGAAGTGAGAAAAAATTCAAAATTATTTAATTTAAAAAAAAAAAAAATACTTTTATCCTTACAAAAAAACCAAAAAAAAAGAGTTTGTTGATCAATTACTTATCACAATTCAACGGTGCTAGTTCACTTTTAGTGTATAGGCCTTCAATTTTAAAATGTTTGGAATGAATGGGTCCTCGTCCTTATTATCCTTTAACACAACGGCTAAAGTCAACTTCAATGGATGGAAACCGATCGTTGGGTAATATCTCAATTGTTAGGTAAACCAAAATTCTTAAATTTAGACGTAAGAGTACTAGACGTCTTTTACTTTTTAGAATAATTGTAATATATCTAAAATAATTATAATATATTATATATTGTGTATTATCGTATAGAGTGCAAAAAGAAATAAATTGTGAGAAAATTGATTCCCTCGCAATAAAATGAACGATTGAAAATTAAATGGAACTAGTGCTTTGGCCTGATTTAATTTAGAACGTTATCGCTCATCTTCAAGTAAATTAGGAAGATGCGTACACTTTTGGTAGATGATTACTTTACTTGTTGAGTTACTTGATAGATTTCGGAATTAGCGTGATATTTTTAAGAAGCTCTTGATGACGCAAACTGTATTGATTATTTAATGATTATGATGATTGGAATAGTGGTGAGGATTTTAAGTTCCTTGCGATTAATGTAGTGAATGAATATGTTATTGTGTTGTTCTCTTAATTGTGATTAGATCTTGAAAGTGTTACATGCTTTAATTTATTTACATGCTTTAATTTATTTACATGCTTTAATTTATTTAAAGCATTATATGTATATAAAAGTGTTATATGTAGTAATTTATTAATATATAAATTACTACATATAACACTTATATATATATATATATATATATATATATATATATATATATATATATATATATATATATATATGTTTTTATGAGTTATTTTTAGTTAACAATTGCATCTATATATGTGTGTTTAGTTTGTTTACTATTGATGATTGGATTTAGAGAGGTGTTATATATGGTATTAGAGAGGGTTTCACTCTGCGACATCGGACATGTTACGACTTTCAATGCTTATATTTAATTAAAGAGGTATTGCTAATATAATTTGAATTGTTTTATGGCAGGTATCATAGTTAGAGGATGGAGGACGAGTAGAATTTGGGGTGCGAGAGGAAGATTTATCCCTCCTCTAAGTACACCCAAACGAGAGGGATCTGCTCCATAGGGAGAAGAGCATACTACCAAGCAGGATCATGTTGCAGTGGGTGATGTCATGGGTATGATGAGCTCTTTTCAAAGGATATCAGAGGCATTGATAAATCACCTTGATCGTGATGAGGGTAGGGGATTTTCACCCAATGAGGGTTTGCAGCGCCCTCCTGTAGTTAGTGGTAGTGTTTATAGAGAACTCGAGAAGGTAAAATTTCTCGAGTTTTGGGGTTCCACGGACGGTTTATCCACCGAAGCTTGGCTGGAGAATATGGCAATGTGTTTTGCATTGCACGATTATACCTCCAACATGAAGGTCCATATGGCAGCTTTTCAGCTGAAGGGGACTGCACTTCTTTGATGGAACACTCTTACCACAGCTGAATATGGCCAATGAAGACATGTCTTGGGAATTGTTCGAGGAGCGATTCCAAGAGAGTTACATATCTGATGAATTCATTGAGTGTTAGCTTAACCAATTCAATGTTTTACGATAAGACAGTCATACAGTACCTGAGTATGAGGCTAGGTTTATGGAGTTGCTCAGATATGCTTTGCACTTGAACACTGAAAAGTTAAAGGTGAATAAGTTTGTTTTTAGTCTTAACTACAACATTTGTGCTAAGGTGAGGATTTTGATGCCTCATACTTTGCATGATGCAGTACAAAAAGATTTTATTGCTGAGGAGGAACTGAACAATGGGGATCATGGTAGAAATCCTTCCAGGAAGACAGGACAGACTCCACATAGAGCACTACAGTAGCAGGCACCAGTTAGAAAAACTTATGGGCACTGTGATACACCGAGAGGACCTGTATTTTCTACACCACGCAAACAGGCTACCAATCAGAGGACTTTGTATAGAACACCACCGCAGCAGTAGTCACATCATCCTCAACAACATTCGTAGTATAGATCTATTATGCATAACAAATCAGGAACTCAGAACCCTAGACCAACATATTCTTCCTCTGGAACTAGGAGCACTGGCCTTAAGAAAGGATGTTGGACTTGTGGAGAACCCCACTATCAAAGAGATTTTCCTATCAAAAAGGTGAGAACTATTGGATCAGCAGGACAAACGATAGTAGGAGATTCATGCAACGGTGAATAACCATCAGGCTGAGCATCGGTCTACAGTGCTCAAGACTTCAAGTATGATGTCAGACCGGCAATTTAGTATTTGGATAGATCCAGGAGCTACTAAGAGTTTTATATCTAATGGGGCACACAAAAGAATTAAGGTGAAGGCAATTGAACAAGACGAGTTTAGATATGTAGAATTAGCATCTAGAGCCAAACAAAAAGTTGGAGGAAAGGTTAATGATTGTAAAATTAATTTGGGCGAATTTGTCGCAAGCATAAACCTTTTTGTCACAACCTTGGGATCCTACAACATTGTGATTGGAATGGATTGGTTAGAATCGTATGACATGATACTTAACTGTAAGATGAAAATATTAAGTGGAATTGATGATATGGCACAGATTATAGTAATTATAGGGAGAAACCAAGGAGTATCGCTCAAATTTATTCCTTCCCTACAATTACAGAAAAATATGCGCAAAGGATGTAATTTGTATGCCATTTCAGTTCTTAACGAAAAGGGTGACGCAGAAAGATTGGAAGACTTTCCGGTAGTATCAGATTTTGCTGATGTTTTTCCTGAGGAACTAGTCGGTGCACCACCAAAAAGAGAATTGGAATTTACTATAGAATTAAAACCTAGAACATAACCTATTTCTAGAACGCCATATCAGATGTTGACACCTGAAATGAAAGAGTTAAATATGCAATTGAAGGAATTAATAGATTTAGGACTTATACGTCCAAGTGTATCACCATGGGGTGCACCCGTAATTTTTGTAAGAAATAAGGATGGATCATGGAGGCTTTGCATTGACTATCGTCAATTAAACAAAGCAACGATCAAGAATCAGTACCCGTTACCAAGAATTGATGACTTATTTGATCAAACGAAGGGGGCGACAATGTTTTCAAAGATAGATTTGAGGTCAAGATATCACCAGTTCAAAATCAAAGAGGAAGACATCCCTTAAACCGCATTTAAAAAAAGATTTGGACATTATGAATTTACTGTATTACTATTTGGATTGACAAATGCCCCTGGTGTATTCATGATTTTAATGAATGGGATATTCTGCGAATACTTGGACAAGTTCGTCCAGGTATTTATTGACGATATATTAATTTACTCTCGGAAAAAAGAGGAGCACGACAAACATCTGAGATTATTTTTATAGTAATTAAGATAAAACAAGTTGTATGGAAAGTTGTCAAAATGTTATTTTTATCAGACAAAGATTCATTATTTGGGACACATTATTTATGGAGAAGATATCGTTGTGGATCTAGTGAAGGTAAAGGCTATTATGGAATGGCCAGCACCCATGAATGTGCAAGAAGTATGTAGTTTTATGGGATTATCATGTTACTATAGACGCTTCATTGAAGGATTTTCAAAAATAGCAAACCCAATTATGGAACTGCAAAAGAAGAATAAGAAATTTTTATGGTGAGAAAAATGCGCTAAAGCATTTCAGAAGCTTAAGGAATTATTAACAACAACATTGATATTGAACCCTATGAACAAGGAGTTTATAGTTTGCACTGACACATCCAAGGAAGGACTAGGTGGAGTACTAATGCAAGAAGGTCAAGTTATCACATATATTTCAAGGAAACTAAGAAGGCATGAAGAGAATTACGCAACACGCGATTTGGAATTATTAGCGATTGTTTATGCCTTACGAGTTTGGAGACACTACCTTATTAGACGAAAATTTGAGTTGAAAACTTATCATAGTGGATTGACACACATTTTTACTCAGAGTGACTTGAACGCGTGACAAAGTGTTACGAGTAAAATCACTCTATGGCACAGGGTAAACCACAACAGACGGAATGATTGTAGAAATAAACTCTAGTCTCAAGTATGTTATATAAACAAAGATGCTAACAAGACAAGATAGAGAGCCTACCTCATCCAGACGTTCGAAGAAGACCGTCGTTGAGCACTCGACTCAAAGCTATATACCTACAAATTGTCCTAAACAACCAAGATACACAAGCATATGGTGATAATATATAAAGTTAGCACATATAATAGCATAATCCATCAATATTCATAACAAATATTCCCATGGAATAACAATTCAAATATTTGCAAGACATTAATCGGATGAGAAAAGAGTATTTCTATTAAAATATGATCAACAAAGGTGTATGAATGAAAAAAAATTGTGTTGGAATGTCTCAGAACCGAGAAACTAAGTCCCTTCCATTTGGGCCTCCACCAAAGGCAAGCTCATATAAGAGAGACAATGAGGTTCTCCATCAAAGAGGGAAGAGCTTGGGGGCTGAATAATTTGTTCAGAATTAAAAGGAAAAAAGTATGCAGCCTCAATATGAAGTGAATAATTTCTCCATAGTAACTTTGCTCTCAAAAGTTGAATTCTTCTCCCTTTCCACAGTTTGGATATGGCCCATTTATAGCTTTCAAATGGAACTGAAGGGCCGATTCGAAATGTTTCCAGTATACAGAAGGTCAAGAATCATGGATCTCGTGACATGACATGGAAACCCGACAAAATTTTTAATTTTTTATCACCAAACTCCATGTACGCAGGTTGTAATGGTGCAACCTATGTATATGCATGATGTATAACTGATAGGCTGCGTATATGTGGAAAAATATGATTTTTAGCTATGGGAAGTGCAAAAGGGGACTTCAAGTCCACATAGGGAAATGGAAAAGGCCTTCTGAGCAAGTTGCATGGGGTGAGGCAAATCTTTCTATAACATATGCCCCCTAATGTGTGAGGTCAGAGGAGTATCTATGATGGCCGAAATACATTATAATTCCTAGAAGTGGAGTAATGGAGACCCAGCTGGACAAACTAGTTTCTCATGATAATATTACAATCCATAATGAATTTGTACACATGGATACCAATTTGAATTACACTGCAGATCCATGTGGAAATATACCAAACAGTTTTTCATGGCCATGAATAGGCAATACAATTTAGATACATGCCATAGGTTGTCATAGTCACGAACAAGGCCCATTGAAAACCAGTCTCAAAATCAATCTGAAGTTATCTGTATACAATGGAGTACAATATGATCTTATATGATCACTAAAGTCATATAGGTATTGGTCCAATGAATGATAGCAACAACTCAGGAAAGTTGCGACTATAAACCAATGTCTTCAAGTCTTCTACACGATCCGCCAAAGGTGCAAGTCTTAATCATGTAAATAAAGGAGTTGAGGTCGAACACAATGAGACTTCGTTTGATTATCAGTCATTGAGGTATATTGTTAACAAACGCGACACAACCTATCAATAATGAAAGTAGGTATCAAGTTATTGAGTACATTCTTGCAAGTGTGAATAAAGGTGTTGAGGTCGAACACTTGAAGAATCCATCCATGAGGATACATTGATGTATTCCCAATTGTCGATGGCAAGAGAACCTGCCACTGATGACTACAAGCCTCTAGGTACTCATAGGACTCTAGGCCTCATTTCCATAATAGATGAGTTGAAATCGATGGAAGGAGACTCGCTGAAAGGAAAGAATTAAGGCATCTCTCATCATTCATCACGATCTATAAAATCAATAGCTTGATGATTTGGAGGAACTCAAATGAAGAACATGTTCACAAACCAACAACATTGTGTGTCTTTCACATGCACCAAATGCAAGTAGTGCATGAAAACGACCCTTTGAATAGCAGCCAATAATGAAAACTGTCGACAAAGGCGAGGAAACCACTAATAAGGATAATGGAATCCAAGACACTACACAAATCTCAATGTGTGAATAGATTTATTGTTATCAAACACAAGGGAAATCCTTCAGTCAATGACCAATGAGGAGATGTCAACTATTGGGTTCAAGGTTACCTACCCATAATGAAAGTAGGACCAGGGTGCATGGTAGGACTACAGCTTCATGTAACTCTAAGACACATTGAAGGTATGGTCGACATGTAAAGTCAAGAGTTTTGAGAAATGGTCAACACAGGATTATAGACTTCCTTTGAACAAGAGCATGAGATATATGGAGGACTCTGGCAGCATAGACTCAATGATGAAACTTTGTGATGTAGGAGGCATCAATAAAACTCTCCATAGGGACTGGAAGAGTAACCATATGGAGGAGTAAACTCTAAGTAACGAGCTCATCTTCCTAAGGTCATTCTAAACCCAAAATTTGGATGACAAGTGGACTAAAAATTTTGTGCTATGTTCAAAGGTGAAATGATTGTTGCCAACATGAGATAATATTCATTTCCCCCCCATCTTTTTTTGGTTTATCATAGACAAATGAATGTTATGATACAGAGGAGGAAACAAGTGTCGCAAGTAAGCAACTAGTTCCAAAAGTGGAACATACCTATGCTCAATGCAAGGAGGTGCATGCAAGATATGGACACTCGAGGGAATTTTTCCTCATAGGGTACAAGGTGTCAAGCTGAAAAGGATACAAATAAGGCTCTGCTTGGTTGGTGATGAAAATTGTTGAGGTAATAGGCTTATAATCGAGAAAGCGGGAACCAAAAATAGGCTTAATATTGCAAGCAAGAGAATGAGATGTCATTACAACTTAACTCCAAAGAATGTCCTTTTTCATAAATTTAGTCCCCTAGGCCCGAAAAAGTATAAAACAATACACATGAGAACTCTTCTAGCCACTAGTGACTAGAGTGTTCCTTTTTCGAAATTAGACTACTAGGTCCGAAAAAGGGTTAAACTTACACCAAATAGACGTTCTTTCAAATCCAACTAATGAGTGTGAAAGAGACAAGTTCACTCAGCCATATTTTCTCTTTTTGAGAGAGTCGTAAAATACCTTAAACAAGACTTGAGGATGTTGTTCTAAGCATCATATCATGGGGGAGGCCAGGGCTCCCATGCACGACTTCTATGTAAAGTCAGCAGCTCACAGACAGCTGACATAAGCTTCAGAAAACCCAAATATTTCCAAGTCGAGGAGGATAAAATACTTGTAGAGGTTACCATTTCTACAATATATCAAAGAATGTCCCTTGTCTAGAAGGGTGTAAAAGAAGGAATTTGATGCTCCACAAGATCATTCCAGCCGAAGAAAACCTCCATAGGACTTGGAGGGAGTGTACTTGGAGAGAGGGGAATGCTCTCTTATTGAGAAGTTACATGACTAGAAATGCTAATGACATGGTCGAAAGACGCCTCACCCCTCAAAACAGGAGTGGTGTGAGTCGAAGATTACATCGGCATGACCGTTGTATCAATCAAAGAAGGATTAGAATGTTGAGAAACCAAAGACAACTCAAAACCCGAAGGGCTTTTAGACAAGGATCGTGCCTCTCATACCACTGCAGTAGCAGGGCACAAACAAGTAAGGTGATCTCCTTTTAAAAGCCTACAAAGGAACTTGGGATTACATCTTATACGTCTAGGCTTCTCAATCGTAGGAATGCCCCCAGCATGACTTGCAGTGGTTGGTGACATGCTCCCAACATGCCTTGCAGAGGTTAGTAGCAAATCACCAACATGAATTGCAAAGGTTGGTGATGAATTCCCAACATGACAAGTAGAGGTTAGTGATGAACCTTCAACATGACTAGCAGAGGTTGATGATGAACCTCCAACATGAGTAGTAGAGGTTGGTGATGAACCTCCAACATGACTAGCAGAGGTTGGTGATGAATCCCTAACATCACTAGCAGAGGTAGCAGAGGTTGGTGATGTATGTGCAGTGTGACTAGTAGTGACTAGATTTGTGCCCCCATCATGACTTGCAGCGGTTGGTTGCATGTCTTCAACATGACTTGCAAAGGTTGTTGACCTATCTCCAACATAACTAGCAGAGGTTGGTGATATAAATCTAGTATAACTTGCAATGACCAGACTTGCAGTGGTTGGTTGCGGCATTTAAGACCAAGGTTCTGGGAAAGTCTAGTTTTGAGAATTGTGGACCAGGAAGGTTTTCGGTATACACCATGGACCTGTTTGGTGGGATAGTATCCTCTTCCAAACTGATCCATAAAGGGTTGTAAGGGCATCGTCACTGAGGAAGCCGCTTGTAAAGAGAAAGCAACATGATAAGGGTTACTCAGGTGAGGACATATGGTTTCCCCAGACAAAAGAACTTCATGAAGGGGTTTTCCCATACTATATAACTAACTCCCCCTGGATGAAACATCAGTGGACAATTGGATGTTCGACATGGGAAAAGCGTTCGTAGGAACCAGCATAGCGGAAGAAGGATAGATTGACAGGTTGTAATAAGTAGAATGACCGCCCATTTCAGCACTTACTCCTGGAAAAGTGAAGCTATGATTGGATCCATAGGAAGGAAGATTCCAACCTCCTACCATAAGAGTTGGTTGAGGGATATGACTCCCACCACATGAAAAGGGATAATAAGGAGGCATAATGTCCCCAAACCCGAAACTAGGATTCACATAAGGCGATGAGACAAAGGATGGAAAGTGTAAATACATGTCTGGCATACCATGAGAAAAATGATTAGAGGCCCAAGGTATTGGTTGAGTATCATGATTTGGTGTACCACTCGGATATAAAAAAGGATTCGTCCCCATGAAATGAGCAAAGATCATGGGCTGGGTAGTACTAACTGAGGGAGTCACGGGGGCTCCACTAACCATAGAAATGAAAACTCACGACGCAATACAAAATCCTAAGGCCATCCAGTAATCAAAGAGCACACCAAAGTAAAGAAAAAAGGTCAATGCACACAAACAGGATATAATGGTTGAAAAGGGGCCTCCCTCACTAGAGTAGGTATGCCTCGCCCAAGAGGGTCCTGAAAATCCCTTCAAAATATTGGAGGTATCATAATCGGTTATAAGGGACCTCATGGGCTTAACAGCACAGTCGGTTAGATCCCCCTAGAGAGAGAATCCTCCATAAAGGTTATGTGTTGTCTAACCCTTATCTGACACAAGGTACCTACAGAATAACTGCTACAAGTAACCTATGTGGCTACCTATGTCAAGCAACTAGAGCCACCAGGATATAACCAATGCGCAGGTGAACAATCATAATTCAGGTCGACCATATGGAAAGTGTAACAAAGCCCAAAATATTGAAAGCATCTCCTATTACAGAGGTAAAGGTACTAGCAAGACCCTCAAATATGAATAGATCCCCAGAAATATCTTTGATGCTAAGAAGGTATTAGAGGGATGATCTAGATTTAGGAGCGAAACGAATTGATTAACAGACCGAATACAATAAACATGGAGATATGAAGAATAACAAAAATATCCAGTGAACAATATCTTCTATTGAATAATGAAATAGGTTGAAACTGTAAAACTGCAGAACTGAAGCACTTGCTCGAATGGTGGTAGTTATCTCTGAGAAGAGATGTGGCTGCTACGGGCATCTGTCTAAGCAAAATGAATTGCAATGAGGCTCTGGAGGCCTTTTTTATATTACTCATCAAATACAAAACCATAGACATCCAAAAACCTAACCATGGGAGGTGAAACGTCAAAAGTCATGTGGGACCCTATGGGTAAGTTGGTACCTCAAATTCCTAGGGTCGTAACTTTTGCATACAACCTTTGTTTTAGGCGCGTGATAGCCCATTGGAAAGGCCTTTTAGAAAGATACACATTGCACCATCAAACTCTAACTCCATCTATAGTTTGACTATGGCGAGCCAAAAAAACATTGTTTAGACCTCCAAAACACCCTGGAAGTACAACAAGATGTGCTAACATGAAAACATAAAAAAAATAAGCCAGTTGGATGAGGTGAGAGGCCACCAATATCCACATGGAAGATGTGTAGGGCTTCATACATCCCCAAAAGTGTAGAACCCACAATTAAAAATAAGTAAAGAAGAACGTGTTCACTAAAAACAAACAAGAGGAGCCAGTTGGAATAGGTGGGTGGCCACCAATATCCAACTAGATTAATCCTCCCCCCTTAGGAATAAATGGTCTCCATTACGTTGAGTTCCCCCATCAAGTGTGGAAACTTTTGTTGGATTTGGCCCTGGGTGATCCACTTGCCTTGGTGTAGTATTTTCCCTGCCTTGACGACCCGATAAATTTGGATCCTCCGCTAGAAAGTGCCCTTGACCTGTGTGTCCAATATTTGATCAGTGGATGCTTGTTCCATGTAGTCAGGGTTGAGCTTCGTGGGTGTCAATTGTTCTGCGATCTCTGAGGTGTCTAGTAATGGTGGAAAATATGGTCAAAGGAGATCCATATTGAACACTGGGTGCAGGCCGAGGAAGGGTGGAGTATTGATCTCAAAAGAATTGCTACCCATAGCCTTGGTGATAGTGTAAGGCCCATATCGAAGTGGGTAGAGCTTCCGATAGGACCCTGTGAGACTCTCCTTCTGCAAATGTAACCAGACTTTGTCGCCAACCTGAAACTAGTGTGATACCCTGTGTTGATCATGGCATTGCTTGTACTTAGCATTGGATTTCTCCAAAATCTCCTGGACCTGTTGGTGGATGTGTTGAATCCTTTCAATGAATATAGTGGCTTTGTCGATCGCAAATTGATCATGGGAATAGTCTGTTAGTGTGGTGGAAAGAGGAAGTGCAACATCAATGTGTCCCAAGGTTTGGAATCCCATCCCCGCCTGAAATGGGCTATGGAGAGCTATGTTTTAATTGTGTTGAACATAGGGAAGACTCTCGTCTCATGTACGTGGATGCTTAGAGTTGTACATGTGCAGGATGTGCACAATCATATGATTGATGGCCTATGTTTGGGCGTCTGTTTAGGGGTGGAAAGCAGTGGATTTTGTGATCTCGGTGTCCAACAGTGACCAAAGACTCGACCAAAATGTGTTGAGGAACATGTTATTCCAGTCGGATATTATGGTCTATGGTATCCCAAAGTCGACCCACACTCGTTCGAAGAAGATCTTGGCAGTATCTATCGTTGTGATATTCTTCTTCCAGGCTGTGAGGATGGCCATCTTCGAAAACTGATCAACGACCACAAATACACAGTCATTTCCTTGCTTGGTGGACGGAAGGCCAGACATGTAATCCATTGAGATGGATTCCCAACGCTTCTTAGGAGTAGGAGGAGGGGTGTATAAGCCTTTCTTCTTGATGGATGGATTGGCAATGGCACAGGTAGTGCAATTTCTGATATACATGTTGACTTCCTGATGAAGTTTTGGCCAATAAAAATGTTTCTGAAGAACGGCCATAGTTTTCTCCATGCCAAAATGCCATGCCATCCGACTGTAGTGGGATTTCCAAATTAGCTTTGTATGCTCACTGGTAGGAACATAGAGATGTCCTAGGTGGTATAATAGTCTGTCCTGAATGTTAAAATCGGTGAAAGTCATGCATGTACCCAAGATATGATAGGTGGTAGTGAAGTCTGGATATTGCTGATAAATTTGGGGGCACTTAGATGCTTCATGTCCACAGGAATGGAGCACAGTAGTGAGTGAATCCATAGGAGGTCCATTGAGGGAGTTAGCGACATGATTTGAGATCCATGTATTATATTTTATGTTGATATGAAACTATTGCAGGTAGGTCGACCACTTCTAATGGAGGTCATTCTGCAATTTCCCATCTATATGTATGAACTGCAAAGGCTTGTGATCAGTGTGTATGATCGTCTCCTTTCCTAGAATGTAATGTTTCCATTGACGATAGGCTTGTACAATGGAATACATTTACTTGTCATAGGTGGGGTATTTCTAGACAGTATATGAGAGTGTCTCACTATGGTATGCCACCGGATGACCATTCTGAGTGAGAATTATGCCCACGACATAGTTAGATGCATCAGTCTCAATCTCGAACAGTTGTTGCAGATTGGGCAAGGAGAGTATTGAAATTGAGCACAAGTGATGCTTCAGATCATCAAATGCTCATTGTTGCTCCTTCCCCCACATGAAATTGGTCCTACCACTTCCCTTGGTCACCTGGATGAGGGCCCATGCAATATGGGAGAATCCCAACATGAACTGTCGATAGAAGTTGGCTAGTCCCAAGAAGCTCTGAAGCTCGGCCAGTGTGGTCGAGGCTGGCCAGTCACGGATGACTTGGATCTTAGTTGGATCAACATGTACCCCATTCTCATCAACAATGTATCCCAAGTATTGGACCATGTTCATTCCAAAAGAGCATTTTTCTAAGTTGGCATATAGCCTGTGTTGTTGCAGAGTGCTCAAAACCTATTGAATAAGTCGCATGTGCTCCTCTCATGTTTTGTTGAAGATGAGGATGTCATCCAAATATACCACCACAAATGATTTGGTGAAGGGTCTCAATACATCATCCATCAACCTCATGAAAGTAATTGGTGCATTTGTTAATCCAAAGGGCATGACCAGCCATTCAAAGAGACCTTCTTTAGACTTGAAGGTTTTATTCCATACATCAATTGGTTCGATGAGAACCTGGTGGTAGCCAATCTTTAGGTCAATCTTGGTGAAGAAATTTTCCCCCTTGAGTTGTTCAAGAAGGTCATCAATCCTAGGAATGGGGTACTAGTTCCTGATTGTGATTTTGTTTAAGGCTTTGTAATCAATGCAGAGTCCTCAAGTCCCATCCTTCTTCTACACTAGTACAATTGAGCTTTCGCAAGGGGAGGAGCTGGGTCTGATGTGCCCCTTTTGAAGAAGCTCTTGAATTTGATGCTTGGTCAATTAGTTCCATTAGGTAGAGGTGTGTCAGAGGTCAGATCAATTGGATGCTTGACTTGGCAGTGTGTCGATACCCCTGTGTGTGAGGAGAATATGTTTCTATATCCTTCCATGATCTCTTCCATTTGCTTATGCTGCAAAGAGAGACTCTGTGTAGAGGCCACAGATGTGGAGGCATCCTTCTACTTACTGTGAGAATGGATCACAAAGAATATGAACATCTCGGTCTGTGAAATTACCTTACTGTATTTCTTAGTAGATATTAAAGAAATAGCGGTAGGCGGCACTACCTCGAGTATCCTGTACAATTGTCTACCCAAAGTAATAATAATATTGCGGGGTCTAGACTCATACACAGCATGACACTTCCACAAATATGGTTGTCCTAAAAGAACATCACAAACTTTAAGGGGATAAATATCACACAATACCTCATCTTTGAAAGGCTTGATGTCGTAGGGAAGATGACACTGTTGGATGACATGAAGATCTCTTCCTTGGCGAAGCCAGCCGATGTTGTAGGTTTGCGGGTGTGGTGTCATTGGCAGGTCCAGCCACTTGATGACCTCTACCGAAGTCGGGTTCTTCTGACTATCACTATCGACAATGAAATGAAGCATAACCCCCTTTACCCACATTTGTGAGTGTAAGAGGCATTCCCCTTCCTCTGGTTCTTTTGGTTTGCTTGGCCAGACTTTGGTGGTAGCGACAGTGGCACTGGGTTCAACATCGATAATCCACTTCCCTCCTTCAGGATTTTATTCAGAATCAGAATCAGCCTCTGACTCTATTAGGGTCCTAACCCGCACATAGGTAGAACAATATATTCGGATGTAATAAAGGTCAATATTAATAAGGCCTTTCAATAAAATAGAATAAGGCAGATGTAAGAAGACCTAGTAGAAGCTTTCGCTTCTAGAAGGTTCTTCCTCTAGATGCTTCTTTTTAGTATAAATAGGAGTCGAGGGTATGAGAACCCTAGCTTGGATATTATTGTAATATAGATTTGCTCAAATGGAGGTTGCCCCCTCAAAGAGGCTCGTGAACATTGCTTTCAAATTCAAAGTGATATTTTTGTTATTATTCTCATATTGTTTCAGTGTTATTGTGGTGAATGTTTTGGTTATATTGTTGTTATTATACCATTACTAAAATTTTATTTTTGTTCTGCATACATTTTATATCTGGTATATTACAAGTGGTATCAGAGCACTTTCCTCGGCAGAAAGTGTGGGTTAAATTTTTTTCAGGGTAGAGACGTATTTTCGCATCTTTAAGCCACAGAGATCTATCGTTACACGCATAAACCTTAGGTTGATGGATTCATACACGCAGGAAATACAAGTGGTACTTAAGCACACATCTGTTGGCCACCCTTGTAACCCTTGTTGGTACCCCTTTTAGTGGTAGTGCATCGGATAGCACCTATGTACGAATTAGCCTAGATTACCTAAAGCCCTCTTTAGATCAATCGCTCGATCGCCTGACTGTTATAGTGTCACCAAGTACAGTACTCGGGAAGATACTCTCTAGTACCTAGGTAGTCGGGTAGTACGGCTAAGGGTATGGTCTATCCTCCTTAGTTAGTTCCCTGAGATATTGGGCCGAGTACTACTGTTCGACACTGCACATATATCAGAGAGTTGTAGCACAGGGAAAACCCTTGTCTGTAGAACCCTTGAATACCTAACCCTTGGGGACAGAAACATAAACAAATTAAAACAGACAAGATCTATTGGCATGCAATTGTGTTCGGGTTTCCAAGTAAATACACATTTCTTTATGGTTAAGCATTTGGGCATTTCCTCTCTACAGTATTCTTCAGATCGAAGTATAACTTTGCAGGTGTGAAAAAAAAAAACGAGTCTGAAAATTTGTTCACCATCATTTGAGACCTATTCCTTTGGATTCATCTCTTCTTCCTTATCACATTCATCCATATCATTTTTTGGCAAAAAAAAATTTCCCCGCCCACCTCTTTTCAGTTCCCCCATCCTCATGGCCCATAACCATAGCCAAGACTTGGAAGCTCACTTCAACACCTTGCAATATGGTCTCATCGAGACCCAACAAGAAGTGAAACAACTTAGTGCCAATGTTGTCACTATGAATACAACCATGAAGTCCTCAATGGAGGAAATCAAACCAGACCTCACCACCCAGCTTGAATCAGTCTTTTTGGCACTCTACACCAAACTACATATCCCTACAGATAACCCTTCCTCTTCCTCACCTCCACATACTGAAGGTAACCATTCCTCTCATTCCCATAACTTTCAGAACTATCACTTTCAACGTGACCTACGCCTTCCACGGGGTGGATGTGACCAAATTTGATGGCTCGGACCCCACTGGTTGAGTAACCCAAATGGAACATTATTTCTCTTTATACGGCATTACAGATGACTTGTCCAAACTCCGGTATGGTGTTCTCCATCTAGATCAAGAATGTTGGCAATGGTGGCAATGGAGAAAAACTTCTCATTAAGGGTATATTGCTTGGACACACTTTGTGGCAGAGCTTTATGAATGCTTTGACACTGACAGCAACCATTTGGGTCGTTTGACAAAGTTGAAACAATTAGGAACAGTGGAAGACTTTATAGTTTCCTTTGAGCACCTAGCTTTTAGAACAGAGGACATGTTTGATGCCTTTTTCTGAGAGTGATTTATCAGCAGCCTCAAGGATGAGATTCGGGCCCATGTCCTCATGGCTCAGCCTCAGAGTTGGGTGGAGGCGACTAAAAGAGCTAAAGAAGCACAACAGGTTGTATCTTCTCAAAACTGAAAACCCTCCTTTATCCCTTACCCTAAAACAGTAAATCCCACTACTCCCTCTGCTCCACTAAAGATCCAAAAATTGACCAGGGCTGAAATGGTTGAATGCCAAATCAAAGGCCTTTGTTATAACTGTGATGACAAATATTTCTCAGGCCACAAGTGTAAAGAACAAAATCTTTTTATGGCCATCTCCGAGGATATTTCGGAAGAGGATGTAGAAACTCCCTTTGTGTCTGAGTCACCTAAATCCACTGACATAACCCCTCCCTCAGACCCTCCTAAAGTAGAACTAGTCATTTCCCTCAATGCTCTCACTGGCTTCTCCACTCCAAAAACCCTCAAGCTAATCGGTTACATCAAGCATCAGAAGGTCATCATTCTGGTTGATAGTGGCAGCACCCATTATTTTATTCATCGTTGCATTACCCAAGAAACTCATTGCTACATCCATGTCGTCAACAATTTCCAAATCATGATTGCCAATGGTGGTTCCATGAAATGTGGAGGGCGTTGTGAAAATGTGTGTCTCCAAATTGGTGACTACCACCTGAAATCCCATATGTTTGCTATCGACATGGGAGGTTGTGACATTTTGTTGGGTGCAGACCAGATAAGGACTTTGGGTCCCATTCTCATGGATTTTAAAGACTTAACCATGCAATTCAACCAGGAGGGCCACCAATATAAGTTCTAAGGCATCATCGTTGGTTCACCTGAGATCATTAGTTCCCATCGCATGGAAAAGCTGCTCAAAAAAGTTCATTCTGGTGTTATCTCCCAACTCCATGCCATACCAGCAACAGAGACACCCTCGGTCTTGCAAGACCTCCAAGCCATCCTTTCTAAACTTCAATTGGACTTTTCCACTCCCTAATGACTCCCTCCTTCCCGTGGTGTTCATGATCATTCCATTCCCCTTGTACCCGGAAGCCTTCCTCCCAATATCCATCTGTATCGTCGCCCCTTTTCCCAAAGAAATGAAATTGAGAAAATGGTCCAGGAACTCCTTAATGTAGGTGTTATCCGCCCTAGTACGATCCCCTACTCTTCTCCTATGGTCATGGTCCTGAAGAAAGAAGGTTCTTGGTGAATGTGTCCTGACTTCCATGCCCTCAACAAACTTACCATCAAAGACAAATTCCTTATTCCTGTCATTGATGACCTCCTCGATGAATTGAGTGGCGCCCAATTCTTCACTAAACTTGATCTGCATTCAGGCTACCACCAGATACGTATGAAAGAGGCAGACATTCCCAAGACTACCTTTCAAACTCATGAGGGCCACTATGAGTTTTTGGTCATGCCCTTTGTCTTGTGTAATGCCCCCTCCACCTTCCAAAGCCTCATGAATCATGTCTTCCATACTTTTCTCCACCATTTTGTCTTAGTTTTCTTTGATGATATCCTCATCTATACAAAAACATGGACAAACTATATTGCTCATGTGGATCAAGTTCTCCATCTACACTCTCAGCACCAACTTTTCCTAAAACAATCTAAATATGCTTTTGGCACCTCAGAAGTAGAATACTTGGGTCATCTGGTTGGCAAAGATGGTGTCAGGGTGGATCCTAAAAAGATTGAAGCTATGCAAGACTAGCCTCACCCAAAGACTCTTAAGAGCTTGCATGCATTTATGGGCTTGACAAGGTATTATCGCAAGTTTGTTAAGAATTATGGGAAGATTGCAGCACCTCTCACTTCTCTCCTAAAAAAGAACTCTTTCACTTGGACTCTAGCCGCTACTCAAGCTTTTCAAACCTTGAAAATGGCCATGTGCACCACTCCGGTCCTCGCCCTTCCCAATTTCACAAATACCTTTGTGTTGGAATGTGATGCCTCAAGGAAAGGAATTGGTGTTGTCCTGATGCAAGAGGGTCAACCTTTGGCCTTTACCAGCGAGCAACTATCTGAAAGAAATATGGGCAAATCCATCTATGAAGAGGAAATGTTGGCTATTTTGCATGTCATTGATCTGTGGTGCCCTTAACTATTGGGGCAACGTTTCCAAATTAAGATAAACCATCAAAGCCTCAAGTATTTTCTGGAACAATGCATTTCCTCCTCATAACAACAAAAATGGGTGACTAAACTCTTTGGATATGATTATGAGATCATTTACAAGAAAGGAAAAGACAATGTGGTTGCGGATGCACTTTCCCGAAAATATGAAGATGAAGGATCCCTTTTTTCTCTTTCATTCATTGTACCAGATTGGCTCTAATCCGTTAGCCAGGAATGGCTACAAGATCCCAAAAGTTCGTAGTTGATCCAACAATTGCAGTCCAATGCTCCAGCTTACCCAGGGTACTCTTGGCTCCATGATGAACTTCGATACAAAGGTCATTTGTATTTAAGTAACCAATCCAAGCTTAAAGCCATGGTAATTTCTGAGCTTTATGCTACACCCACAGCAGGGCACTCCGGGTTCACCAAAACCTATGACAGGGTCAAACGTTCCTTTTTCTGGGATGGTATGAAACAGAACATTTGCAATTTTGTAGTTGAATGTGATGTGTGTCAACGCAACAAGGGAGAAACAGTCAAATCTTCGGGCACACTACAACCGCTCTCGATTCCACCTATTATTTGGAAGGATATCTCTATGGATTTTATTACAGACTTACCCAAATCAAGAAATAAATCTGTCATCATGGTGGTTGTTGATCTCCTTTCCAAGTATGCTCATTTATGCGCCCTTCAACACTCGTTTACAGCATCCATGGTGGCTCAAATTTTCATGGATCAGGTCTTCAAGCTTCATGGCATGCCACACTCTATTGTTTCTGATCGTGACCCAACTTTCACAAGCAATTTTTGGCAAGAACTGTTCAAGATACAAGGCACCAAATTGCATCTCAACACAGCTTATCATCCCCAGACTAATGGCCAAATGAAAGTTGTCAACAAGTGTTTGGAATCATATTTGAGGTGTTTTGCCTTAGAAAATCAAAATCAGTGGGCTCAATGGTTACCCCTAGTTGAATGGTGGTACAATACTTCATACCATACAGCTACACGCATGACTCTTTTTGAAGGGGTATATGGACAGAATCCACCTTCAGTTCTCTCATACTTACTGGGTGCCTCGAAGGTCTAGGCGGTTGACCGAACACTTACAGCTCGAGAGGCTATTCTCCGTACCCTCAAAGAGAATTTGGTCATGGCACAGAATCGGATGAAGCAACAAGAATATCAAGGTCGCTCTGAACGTCAATTTGCAGAAGGGGATCAGGTTTTTCTTTGACTGCAACCTTACAAGAAAACTTCCCTCAACGTCGAGCATTGTCAGAAGCTAGCGCCCAAATTTTATGGTCCTTATACCATTCTCAAGTATGTGGGACAAGTAGCCTATCAGTTAGCTTGCCCAGCCATTCAAAGCTACATCATGTTTTTCATGTTTCATGCTTAAAGAAGGTGATTGGAGCTAAGTGCCGAATTCAAACCAACCTTCCAGAGTTAGCTAAAGAAGGATCCATTTGGCTACATCCATAAGCAGTTTTGGACCAGCGTGAGCGTCAGCTACGTCAAAGAACCATCAAGGAAGTGCTAGTCCAGTGGAAAGATACAACTCCAGCAGACACCACTTAGGAACCAGCTACCATTCTGCAGCAATTTCCTCATCTCAAGCCTTGAGGACAAGGTTGTTTTTAATGGGGCGGACATGTTAGGGTCCTAACCCGCACATAGGTAGAACAATATATTCAAATGTAATAAAGGTCAATATTAATAAGGCCTTTCAATAAAATAGAATAAGGCGGATGTAAGAAGACCTAATAGAAGCTTCCGCTTCTAGAAGGTTCTTCCTCTATATGCTTCTTTTTAGTATAAATAGGAGTCGAGGGTATGAGAACCCTAGCTTGGATACTATTATAATATAGATCTTCTCAACTAGAGGTTGCCCCTCGAAGAGGCCGGTGAACATTGCTTTCAGATTCAAATTGTTATTTCTGTTATTATTCTCATATCGTTTCAGTGTTATTGTGGTGAATGTTCTGGTTATATTGTTGTTATTTTTCCATTACTAGCATTTTATTTATGTTCTGCATACATTTTATATCTGGTATATTACAGACTCGGAATCCTTTAGCTCGGCCATGAGTGACTACTTGGAGCGACATTCTTTAGTGTTGTGCCAAGGGCTTTTATGGTACTCACACCATTTTCCCATGTCCTTCTTCATCTTCTCATTTCCCTTCTTGTGATGTGACTTGGACTGGTTGTCCTGAGGGAAACCATCTCAAATTGGTCCCTTGTTGTGTGGGTTGGGGCTGCCTTTTCCCTGCTTCAGCTATGAGGGGTTTGCAGATCCAAATAGTCACCTTTTCTGCTTAAATTTATGCTCGATCTTGACAACGTATCTATAAGTCGTGCCTAATGAGGCAATGTCTAGAAACTCCATTTCTGTTTGAATGTATCTATGCAAATAGATGTTGTATTTGAGCACCAGATGACGCTCAGAGTCTTTGATACCCAATTTGGTGTGTAGGGTATAGAAAATATTAGTGAAATGTGGTACTCTTTTGTCCCTTTCTTGACGTAGGGTGGTCCATCTGGTGTACTGATCCTCGTAGCTTCTAACAGGGTAGTATTGTTCTCCAATGGTGTCCCGGAAGGAATCCCATGTAGGGGCCACCACAAACATTGCAAATTCCTCTATGGCCCTTTGCTCAAAGTAAGTATCCCAACAGTATTTAACATGGGGGGCGGCCTTGAGGAGTGAAAAAATTATATTTTCCCTATCAGGAAAATTGTGGACCGAAAAATACCCTTCAATCAGATTCAACCATTTATCTACAACATCTGTATCTATCAATCCTTCAAAAAATGGAATATAAAAATTTACCTGTACCTTGAAGGGGGTTGCATGGCCGCTTGATGAAGATGCTTCTCCTGGGGGTATTCGTTGAAGGATTTGCACGAAGTTGTCCAACATTTCATTCCTTTGTCGTGCGATGGCTTCCTCGAGCAACATGTTAATAGGATCTCTTGCTCCATCATCTTTATTTATGTTCCCCATGGGTTTTTTTCGGGCTCGGTACAACCGATATTGCAATGGCTCAATTGGTTTGCATCCCAACTTCTTGTACCCATATCCTATTGGGGACACACATGAAGAAAAAAAAATGAAGAGCAAACTGCTCAAATACCATTGATCCCGATTTAGGAGCGAAATGAACTGATTAACAGACCAAATACAATAAACACAGAGATATCAAGAATAACACAGATATCTAGTGAACAATATCTTCTATTGAATAATGAAATAGGTTGAAACTATAAAACTGCAGAACTGAAACACTTGCTCAAATGGTTGTATTTATCTCTGAAAAGAGATGTAGTTGCTACACACATCTGTCTGAGCAGAATGAATTACGATGAGACTCTAGAGGCCTTTTTTATATTACTCGTGAATTCCAAAACCCTAGACATCCAAAAACCTAACCCTAGGAGGTGAAATGTCAAAAGTCATGTGGGCCCTTATGGGTAAGTTGGTACCTCAACTTCTTGGGGTCATAAATTTTGCATATGACCTCCATTTTAGGCGCGTGATAGCCCGTTGGAAAGGTCATTCAAAGAGATACACATTATATCTTCAAACTCTGACTCTGTCTATAGTTTTATTGTGGTGATCCAAAAAAACATTGTTTAGGCCTCCAAAATAGCCCTAGAAGTACATCAAGATGTGATGACATGAAAACATACAAAATAAGCCAGTTGGATGAGGTGAGAGGCCACCAATATCCACCTGGAAGATGTGTAGAACTTCAGAAATCCCCAGAAGTGTAGAAGCCACAATTACAAAGAAGTATAGAAGAACGTGCTGACTAAAAATGGACAAGAGGAGCAAGTTAGAATAGGTGGGTGTCCACCAATATCTAGCTGGATCACAGGATATCTCCGCAACCAACTTTGCTCGACCTCGTGCTTAACTCCAGTGTGAGCGAAGCCTCCTTACGTCACCAATTATACAATGGATTTCACCACTCCCTTAGTCAGACACAAATGTTGAGTTTAATAGCCTTGGAGAAGTTTACTCACAAAATCCTATTCCAAGGCTCTATATCTTAAGCCAGTTTGTGTACCCTGAAAAATAAAATTGTTTCTAATCAATTTTAAATTAATCAGCGTTACTTTTAGTGGCTTTGTTTACTCAAATGATGTGGTCGCGAAACTGATGATGTTATGACTCAGCAAGTAAAAGAAATGAATATGAACATAAATTTAAGTCCTAAACTTCATTTCTCAAAAATTGATAAGCTTTTCAAAATGCAACTTTCAATTCAACTCTGCAATTTCAAATACGATGCAATATTTCCATTCATGTATTGAGATCAATAATAAACAACCCAAAAGAGCAAATGCCAAAATGCAAAATGTATTTTTGTATTTTCAATATAAAGGAATGAAAATGTAAGGATCGAATAACCACTTGATATATAGACCCTATTGTAAGAAAAAGAGACAAACCAAGAAGAATACCAAGAAGCAAACACTCATCCCAAGACGCAAGGACAACCAATGAAAAAGATGATGAGAAAGAAAAACCACCCGAAAATTCAACCAAAAGGTTTACTATCACTCTACGGGCACTTAATAGTCATGAAAGAAACCCAAGAAGACTTAGTAACCATCAAAACTCACCCAACAAACACAAAACTCGGCAATTAAGCAAAAAACGATGATGTACATGATTGTTTAAGCAAAACCGTGTATGTACGTGCCCTATAAAATGATATCTCGTGTACGTACGCGTTTGTCAAGGGAAAAACCGTGTATATGTATTAAAACAATGCTAAGTTAAGGATAAGGCTAAGAAACTTAGACTCAAAATGAAATAGGTTTTCAAGCAACCAGGCGACAAGGAAACTCAGACTAATTGAGAGCAATCAAAGGAGAAAAACACTCTAAACCCCAAAAAGAAGATTCAATCCCCAATATGGTTGCCAATTCTGTTACGAGGAAAATCACTCTATAACATGGGGTAAACCACAACAAACAGAATGACTGTGGAAATCAACTCTAGTTTCAAGTATGCTATATAAACAAAGATGCTAACAAGACAAGATAAATATCCTAGCTCGTCTGGACGTTTGAAGAAGACCATCGTTGAGCACTCGACTCAAAGCTATATACCTGCAACTTGTCCTCAACAACCAAGATACACAAGAATATGGTGATAATATATAAATTTAGCACATATAATAGCATAATCCATAAATATTCATAACAAATATTCCCATGGAATAACAATTCAAATATTTGCAAGACATTAATTGGATGAGAAAATAAAAGAGTATTTCTATTAAAATATGATCAACAAAAGAGTATGAATGACAAAATTTAGTGTCGGTGCATCTCATACCTGAGAAACTATGTCCCTTCCAGTTGGGCCTCCACCACTTAAATCCTCCACCAAAGGCAAGCTCATTTAAGAGAGACAATGAGTTTCTCCATCAAAGAGAGAAGAGCTTGGGGGTTGAGCAATGTGTTCAGACTTAAAAGGACAAAGCGATGCAGACTCAATATGAAGTGAACAATTTATCCATAGTAACTTTGCTCTCAAAAGTTGAATTCTTCTCTTTTTCCACAGTTTGGATATGGCCCATTTATAGCCTTCAAATGAAACTGAAGGGTCGATTCGGAACATTTCCAGTATATGGAAGGTCAAGGATCATGGATCTTGTCACATCACATGGAAACCCAACACAATTTTTAATTTTTTATCACCAAACTTGATGTACGCAGGATGTAATGGTGCAACCTATGTATGTGCATGTTGTATAAGTGATAGAGTGCGTCACGTATATGTGGAAAATATGATTTTTATCTCTAGGAAGTGCAAAAGGGGACTTCAAGTCTGCATAGGGAAATGGAAAAGGCCTTCTGAGCAAGTTATTTGGGGTGAGGAAAATCTTGTTGTAAGACAAAGACATTGGTCAGAACTTTTAAGTGAGTATGATTTTGATATAGCATACATTAAGGGAACAACTAACAGAGTAGCAGGTGCATTGAATCGGAGACCCTGTATTTTCTCAGTAATACCCCTAAAGAGGAATCTTTGAGAAACAATCTTAGCATTACATATTGATGATGATTGGTACAAGGAAGTAAGCGACAATATTGGACAAGATACCATGATGATACCTAGATAAGAGTGATCCAAAAAGGATCCAGAGAAGGCTAAGAATAACTAAGAACTCACAGAGGCAACTCAGAACAATCATAATGGCTCTAGCAGACAGAGAAAGGGAAAAAAATCAAAGTTCCCAAAACTCAATGAAAATGGCATGATCGTGAAGAGTGCATCGCAAGCTTTCTAACAGCGCAAACGGCTCGTCGAACGGAGTTATGGTTTGAAATATATTTGTGGTCAAATTTGTGGTCAAACAGGGCCAGTCAATAGCTGACATGGTAGGGTGACATCATCATACGGGATGCTGATGTTAGAATTCCACGTGGCATCACCAGAGGCTGTCATGTGTCACCCAGCAATGGACTTTTCAGGGGTCCATGTGGACTAATATAAAAGTGCCACATGGCCCCCAAGTGACGCCATGTGGCACCACCCAGGAAGGGCCACGTGTTAGTACAGAATGACTGGGCAACACGTCAGCATACAGGTGGGCGTATCAGTGGATGCCACATGGCCCAATAATCAGGCCACACGTGGCATCCCAAAAATGTCCAATGTTGGCCCGTGAACGAATTTTTTTTTTTAAATATATGGCGGGTTCGCAAAATCTGGTGGACCACACCAATATTATCAACTAATAGAAGTATCGATAAGAGGGTATGCTATAGTTATCAGAGAATTCCAATGGATATATATATATATATATAAATTCTGCTCGTGAATATAAAGAATTTTTCTTGAAGTGAGTTTTATATGATACAAGCCTTGTGTCTGGAATATATGATTACGAGACGTGTAAATGCTACATGGTGAGTGAAGTGATCATTTAACTGTGGTCTCCAGCAGTTGTTGTAGGACAGTGAGACAACCATTAAAGCTGAAGGAAGGTGTGGAGTGTTGCATAGTCCTTTTCCCATAGTAAGTTCGATCTTACCACTTACTATATTTACTTGCCTGTAATCTTAAGTATATTGTCAGAAGTTGCAGTAGTAGATGATGGCTTCGCAGAACAACAAATCTTCTTATGATGTTTTGGCAGATGTTAAGTATAAGCCTAGTATATGGTACAAACATTTCTTAAGTCAGTCTTCTTCATCTACGTCTCTTTATAATACTAGACTAGTTGCTCAAGAATATGAGCCCGATGTTAACTGGCGTATGCCAGAAATAGAACCATCTAAAATATATGATTTACCTATGTTTAAATTATGTGCCTCCACACTCATCCGTTATTGTTCTCATAATGTGCCTTTGTCCCTTGGGCAATCTATCTATCAAATTCCTTTAATACAACAATCTAATATAGATTGGGGTCTTGAACATGGCTTTAAATATGTCCATCTTGGTTTAATACAGTTCAAAATTAATCCTTTAGTCTGACCTGGCCTTAATACCTATGTTCTTAATTGTATAATGGATTCTCGGCATAATCATTTCTCAGATGCTCTAATCTCTGTATTTCAAGATCCCTTACATAATGGCCCTGTTTGGTCATCTTCACTTCCCATATTTCAAGTGTCTCTCACTGACCCTTATATTTCTACTCTTCTACAAGCCTATGTCCAGTTCTCAGGTTTTGACATGGTTGAAGCTTCTGATATTGCCCAACTGCATACAACCACTTTTCTCTATTTTGTCTCCACAATAATGCCAGCACTTAATCCTAAATTACTCCAATGTGCTACCTCAGAAAGCATGGTGGTTGGTCCCGACAATGTCTCCGCTCTTACATTAGGATTTGCTAAGCTTTCTGCAATTGAAGAATGGTCAGCAGACTATGAGCCTATTTCATCCAGAATCACTTTCCCTATGGCTCGGGAGTTAAAAATTGAACAAAATGATTTCGGAAGAAATGTGTTGAAAATAGGAAGATCCCAGAGCACAAGAATCCAAGATCTAGAAAGACAAATGTCTTCACTATCTGCAAACAGCTCTGAGGCTGCACCTAGAAAATCTTATTCCTTTGCAAGATCTTTATCCTCTTCAACTTATTTCTCTAAAGCCCCTGTATATTCTCCCAAACCCAACAGATCTGCTTTAGATGATCATTTGTTAACACACCAAAAGGGATCCAAAAACTGTTACTTTTGTCAAAAGAAAATCCCTACTCAAGAAAAATCTTCTAACCTATCTGAAGAACCCAGCATAACCCATGTGTCGTTTGCTCCAAAGACTTTTAGGACATTTCAATCTAAATATGAACATAATGGTCAGCATTCCAATTGTCCTGAATGTCTAGATATTGCAGTCCCTCTGATTAAAATCATGACCAATCCATTACCCAGAGGAGATAAGGATAAAAATACTACACTGCCTCAAAGAAATCTAGGACCTGGGAATCATACTCCCTCGTTCAAAAATAACCTTGTAGCAGATTTAGATTTTATTGAGTACAGAAAAGCAGAGGTAGAAAAATCTCAAGATATTGTGAGATTGCAGAATTATGCAAATTACCAGTCTGTATGTCTAGCTCAGAACATTGATGATATAGATCAAGATTTAAAACAGACAAAAATACATATGAATGGTTTACACTCTGAAATAGATAACTTGGAGCATAATCAAGAACATCTAAAGGCTACCTTGTCCAGATTCTTGATAAGTTAGAAACAATTCAGACTGCAGTTCAAAGTCTGAAAGATTCTTTAGAGCAGGAGCAAGAATCCTCTTCTCCTATTAAATTTGATGATTTAGAAAAACATGCTTCTTACCATTGGTTTGGTGCTTCTTCATCTAGCAAAGGTGAACCAAAACAACTGACTCTAAAACAGTTAGCTATTGAAGTCCCTAATCCAGTTTTAGCAAGAATTGTTGAAGTCTTAATCATGGCTACTGAGAAGATAGAGTTAGTGAAAGGTCAAACATCTTCTTTGGAAGAAGAAATCCTGAAAGCACAACAAAAAACTATATCCCTAGTTCCATACATTAAAGGGATAGAAGAAGCAGAAAGTTCTACTACTCATGCACCTCGTTCCTTAGATGATGATGCAGGAGGGAATGCTTTCCAATCCGCGTGGGAAAAATGGTGTCATGCTAAGTATGGATCCAGTAAGAAAGTCCCTTATGATCCAGCCAACTCTAATGAACATGCCTCATTCAGTAGAGAAAACATAGAGTCTGCACCTATAAGTAACATTAACTGCAGATCAAAAAATGAAATGATGATGACATTTCAGAAATGGCAGGCATGGGCAAAAAACCAAAAGATGATCTTCAAGAATAGAGTAACCTGGCATGAGTTAGCCTTAAGGTTAACTTGGGGATTCACTGGAAATTTAGGCCTCTGGTGGGATGGATTTAATGAAGAAGATAAGCTAAAAATCATGAATCATGATAATCCTATTGAAGAGCTTATCAAAGTTGTTGTACATGAATTCTATGGAAGCGCTAAAATAGATTCTAACCATTATGTGGATTTATTTATGAATCAGCGTCGATGCCATATTTCGCATCTGCCAGAATTCTTGTGCACTATGCAAGATCTGTTGTATAGATCTCCCAACCTAGATATTGTTGCCTACCTACAAAAATATTTGTTGGCAATGCCTGGACAAATACCTGACCTTGTTAGAGAACGTCTTGAAGATCTAGATATTGGTCTAGAACAATTATCTCTAGCAGGGTTACACGAACATGTGGTTACAGCCCTCCAAAAAGAGTGTCTTCGCAAAAAACGAAACAAGTCTGTGAAGAAGCAATTAGGGTTTGACCCAAATATCTATGATATATTTGTTGAAACCTATCATTTTGGTTGTAAATCTAAGAAATTCAAAAAAGACTCATGCAAAAAGGATTGTGGTTGTTTCAAATGCAAACCAAAACCACGTAGATTTACAAAGAAATTTCCTAAAAGGTTCTCCAGAGACAATCCTCCAATGAGAAAAGCCTATTTTAAGCGCAAGCCCCAGAATTACAAAGCTAAGCAATCTTCTTGCTTTATTTGCAAAAATCTTGGCCACTGGGCTTCTCAGTGTCCTCTGCAGACAAATACTAAATTCCAAACAAAAATTATGGATCTATTCCAAACTGGTTATGATCCTTCAGAATGGGAATTGGTTGATGCTCGGTCAGATGGTGAATATCTTTCACTTACTGATAATGATGAGTCTCCACCCCTTGAACCTGACCAAGATGAATGCGTAGATGATTTTGATTATGATTCAGATACATCACAGATAACAGAAAATTTGAATTTCCTTGATATCAACATGATGTCTCCTACCTCAGACCTACCATCCCTTCTCCAACAAAATTCTGTTCTTCTAGATAAATTGTCCACCCCCACACCCGGAAAATTTCATCTCTCCCGACGGTATACTTCTCATCTTTCTCTCCTCTCTGCCCAAATCACTAAGCTTCAGCAGCCAAGCGTGGTGAATATTCATAATTATACTCCTAAAGATTCTGAGTTTATTCCACCACAGACTAAAACTAGCAGAGAAAAAAGTACAGTTAGATTTACAGAACCTATGAAAGAAGTACATATAGTTGATGAAGATTCTTTAGATAATAGTATTTTTCATCTAGAAGAATCTGTGAGACAAAAATAAGTTATAATAGAAAATTTATGGAAGAGCTTAAAACTACAAAAGGAAGAATTGAACTTTCTTAAGAATAAAAGAGATGAAAAGTTAGAAAAAGAAATGTTCAATCAGGATACAGAAATTGAACCATATGAATCCAAACAAATGAATGGATTAGATGATAGATTGGTCATTTCTGTAAATCTCAAGGTCCAAGGATATCTGCAATATACCCTTGATGCACAATTGGAGACAGGAGCCATGAACTCTTGTGTAAAGCATGGAGCCATACCTTCCTATTATTGGCAACCCATTGACATATATTTCAGAGTAGTCAATAAGTCTGAAATAAAAATCAAATATATTGCCCCAAACTTTCCAATATTGATTCAGGAAGCCAAAGTAGCAGTAACACTCTATTGTTATGATACTGGAGCAGATATCTTACTAGGACAGGACTTTGTAAATAAGTTTTTGCCTTTTGTTATAGGAAGTGATTTTGTACAGATCACAGTTTTGGGTAAGTCCATAAAAATACCCAGTAAATCTTCTTATGTTACAAGAATAGAAGTGAAACAGACTCTCCAGCATATAGAAAAATCTTCTCATAGCCTAGGTCGAATCCAAAAAATTATTGGTCATACTGAAAAACATGGAATGGATATGATCAAGGATGTTAAGGATAAAATCGAACAGAATTGTACTTCAGAACATCCTAATGCATTTTGGACTAGAGAGAAGTATTTTGTTAGCTTTCCTTATAAAGAATATTACACTCTGAAACCTCAAAGAGCATCTGCAAATCACATGTCTGCTATAGAATGTGAGTATTGTCAGAAAGAAATACTAGAAATATTGGAAAGGAAACTTATAGAAACCAGTAGAATCCCCTGGGCTTGTCCTGTTTTCTATGTTAATAAGCATAGTGAACAAAAGAGAGGTAAACCAAGGATGGCAATTAATTACAGATCTTCAAATGAAGCTTTGCTTCCCATAAGGTTCCCTCTGCCATCAAAAGAATTGTTATTTTCCAAGATTGGCAAGTGTAACATCTTCAGCAAGTTCGATTTGAAAAGTGGTTTCTGGCAAATAGGAATCGTACCAAAAGACAGATATAAGACAGCCTTTGTTGTCCCTAATGGCCAGTACTAGTGGAGAGTAATTCTGTTTGGTTTGAAGAATGCTCCATCTGAATTCCAAAAAAGAATGGCTGATATCTTCAAACATTTATCTTTTGTTATTGTATATATTGATGATCTTCTTGTTTGTTCTCGAGATAGCAGAGCACATGTACAGCATTTAAAGATTGTTTATGATATATTGTTTAAACATGGTTTAGTGCTCAGTAATTCAAAACTTTGTTGGGCACAAACAAAGATTGAATATCTTGGATTGATCTTGTCAAAAGGAGAAGTTGAATTACAAGATCATGTCTTGAAGAAATTATCAGAATTCCTTGATGAAATTATAGATCCGAAACAACTACAAAGATTTCTTGGTTGCCTGAATTATATCCTACAATTCTATGAAAACCAAGCTAAGGATGTAAGGATATTACAGAAATGTCTCAGAAAAGTTATGCCATGGAATTCTAAGATGACGATTGTCGTTCAAATCATTAAACAGAAGATACAGAATTTGCCAAAGCTACACCTTCCAGATATGGCCTTACAACTCATACTCGAGACTGATGCCTCCAATGACACTTGGGCTGCAGTAGTAATGCAAAAGAATGGTCCCAAGTTAGAAGAAGTGTGCATATACACTTCTGGCTGCTTTTCAGATAAAAAATCCAGATATCCTTCCTCTCATAAAGAAATTCTTGCAGTTAAAAATGGAATTAAAAAATTCAGACTGCTTTTAAAACCTGTACATTTTATTGTTAGAACAGATCTGAAACATATGAAAGGAATGTTATCTAATCAACATCTGTTGGAACATGGAAACAACAAAAATTTGAGATGGAGTCTCTGGCTTGATGGATTTGATTTTGAAATACATTACAAGCCTGGTAAAGACAATTGCATTGTTGCTCTATTAACAAGAGAAGTTGCCCTTCCAAGAGATCAGACAATCAAATGGATTCATCCTCCCTAAGCATAAAAGATGCTCCACCACCAGGATTCAAATGGATCCTCGTCTGTAATAACTGTAAATATTGTTATTGTTTCGAGTGTTTAACATGTTGTATAAAGTCCAGTCCTGCTTGTATAAATATCCTCAGCAAGTGGATACAGTCATATAACCACTTTACTTCATATTTTAGTTATTTCAGAGTAAGCCATAATATGGCAAGAGGAGTCATCACAGGAGGTCCAATGCAAGGACGGGTTTACATAATTATTTATACTCCATGCATCTCCTATGAAGATTATTGCAAAATAATGTTGCAGACAAAGTTCGATAGTTCGTGCTGGATACTTTTTGAATGCTCAACTTTCAAAGATTCACATCTATGATGGTCTGGTTGGTTGTACCTATTATTCTGGACTTACTGTCCCAGAGATATTCTTTTCTTCAGCAGCAGTAAAGATTCATTTAAACACTGGTTCAAAGCAGAAGTTGAAGAAGCGGCTCACTATGAAGGATGGTGTGTTTTCAATTTATCATTCCAAGGAAGTGAGCTTAATTATGAAAAATTTGAACCTCCTCATCCTCAAATTTATAAAGTTACTAGTGATTATTATGGTGATTTGTGTGTCCCAGAAGATGAACTCATACTAGCTATGCAAGTATCACCCTTTTATAAGTGTTTCAGTGGACTACCTCCATTTTCTGACATACATAGCTCTCCACCGAACAGTCATTTTGATTATGATAGTAATGACTCATTCGACTCTATTACTAAGCATAATATTATTAATAGGATAGAAGCATGATGGACCCCTCAGTTCATACTTTGTAATAATAATGTATTGATCCCTTTCATGTCCAACGGGTCGACAGTTGTGTCCCGTCAGTTCCATGGGTTCCTGTAGAACTCCACATTGTATGTAGGAGACGTCAGTTTGTCATATATATAAGATTGCGTATCTTTATCTATGATCTGTCATTCTGTAAAAGTTGGTATGGGTCCCCATATGGCTGAGCCTTTAAGGGACGAGATAACAGCTGTAGTCCACAAATGCCCCATCCACTTGAAGGAATCTTTCTTTTTAACAGACAATTGATAGTTCTTGTCTACCGACAACCTGTTAAGTTTTGTCAGAAGTTGCAGTAGTAGATGATGGCTTCGCAGAATAGCAAATCTTCTTACAGGTTGTATATATATATATATATATATATATATATACAAACAAACATCCAAAATGCAGTCCAGTGGGTACGACCCTGGAACCTTAACCTTACCCAACGCCTTTATAACTCTGCCATAACCAATGCCCCACCGATGTTGCTTGGTATATCCGTAGGTTTTATTATTTAAAAATAAAAATCTAACTAGAGCCAGGAGGAAGCATGACCGTACTGTACAAATATGGGCATGGATTACGAGGTAGAGACTGTCATAATTGCAGGTTGCAGAGGGCACGAAAACCGAGACAAAAATCCTCTTGGGACTGTGAGTGCCAGAGTCAAATCGAAGCTTGGAGACAGTCATTTTTGGGTAATTCGATGCCACGAATCCAGTGGTGGTGTTTTTTTTTTCTGATCCGAGCATTATTTCTGCATCTTGATTTCAAAATGAGATATATTCATTGTTAGGACCACACAATGTACCTTTTTGCCTATACTTTTTGCCACCATTATACTCCTGATTACCCACATTTCGACTCATACTATCTCTTTATCTGATCATCTCAAAGGTATACAACGTCCCTTCTCATTACTATATGTTTAATCTGTTTTGCATAATATTTTACATCACTCTCGTACTTAACCATTGATTAGAAATGCATAAGTGTCCAAAACTGCAGATTTGCATTTGAGGCCTATTGCTGAAACACAGAACTGTCCAAGGCCGTCGTTGCTGAAACACAGAACTGATACTGAAACATGGAGCTACTACACAGTCCAAGGTCACAGATGTTGAAACACGGAGCTGCTACACAGTTCGAGGTCGCAGATGCTGAAACATGGAGCTACCTTATAGTTCGAGGACGGAGATGCTGAAACACAGAGGAACCGCCAGAACTGACGATGTTGAAACACAAGGAAGCCGCCACAGTCAGCGGTCAACGCAGTCAGAGCGTAATTCACGTGGTTGAAACAGCCCGTGAATTGCGATGCTAAAACAGCATCAGCAACAATGAGAATAAGTTGTTACACCAGCCATAACAGCAATACCTCGTTCAATTCCTGTAATAGCATTCAGTTGCGTGAGACTAGGACATCCTATGCTGATTTAGAAAGAAGATCCGATTTAGGATAGGATTCAGATATGCATTGTAATGATTGTATCGAAGGGATTTCCTCTTTAAATCAGAGGAAATCACCATTCGAGGGATCGAATTTTTAGGTATTGAAGCAACTCCAGAGAAGCGGGACGTATTCTATTCTTTTCAAATTGTAATGTGATATTTCGACAGATGAATATAAGACTGCTTTGAGTATCCTTCTCTAGATTTTCGTTCAGGGGAATCTTGTGAGAAGGGA
>ML789007.1:443366-459653 GCA_009831015.1 Picea engelmannii
ATATTTCGACAGATGAATATAAGACTGCTTTGAGTATCCTTCTCTAGATTTTCGTTCAGGGGAATCTTGTGAGAAGGGAGGGCCCACCTTCTTCACAAGATTCACCCATTAGTTAGAAGTGTGTTAGTATAATTTATGTTCATTCTTTGTTTAACTGTCGTTTGCTGAAACACTGTTTTTAATAAATTCTGCTTTGCTAAAACACTACTGACTCTGTCTTAATTTATTGAATGGAATTTGTAATTCTTTTTATCAGCAATCTTGTGTGATGATTTTATGAGGCTAGCAGAGGTTTGGTTAAAGGTTCCTGCTCAGACAGGAAGGAATCAAAACACCTTGTCTTCTGTAGATTTCATTTACTGCTGCAAGTGTGCTAGCCAGAGGTTTGGTTAAAATGTTCCTACTCAGACAGGAAGGAATCAAAACACCTTGTCTTCTGTAGATTTCATTTACTGCTGCAAGTGTGCTAGCCAGAGGTTTGGTTAAAGGTTCCTGCTCAGACAGGAAGGAATCAAAACCCTTGTCTTCTGTAGATTTCATTTACTGTTGCAAGTGTGCTAGCCAGAGATTTTGTTAAAGGGTTCCTGCTCAGACAGGAAGGAATCACAACACCTTGTCTTCTGTAGATTTCATTTTCCTCTGTAAGTGTGTTAGCCAGGGATTGGGTTAAGGGTTCCTGCTCAGAAAGGAAAGAACCAAAACATCATGTTCTCTGTAGACTTTCATTGGTGCCAGCCAGAAACTGGGTTAGGGATCCCTGCTCAGAAAGGAAGGGATCAGACTGCCCTGTTCTCTATAAACCTCAACCTCACAAGTGTGCTAAAACATAAATAAGGCTCAAGGCTCCTGCTTAGAAAGAAAGGAACTAGGTGGCTTTGTTCTCTGTTAGATAGAGTTAATTGTTTCCTGCATTAATGTTTTCATGAAAGAGTGTTAGTACTGAAGTCTCTTTTTGAGAGTAAGGGTCATGTTCTCTGATTGCAGAATAGTTGTTCTTTCCCATTGCAAGTGTTATTTTAATGTAATCCAGGATTCTTAGATTGATCTTTAAGGAATTGCAATAGGGAAGTTATTTTCCTGTGATTTAATTCAGAGCTTCAGTTCATTCAAGCAAGTATAATTAGTATAAGTTTCTTTACTACAACACTAAGTTGTTTTTGGAATTGAGCATATATAGTGTGTGGTTATCTTTGAAATAAAAGACTTCCCTGGGTTGATAATTTATGTATCACTTGATTGTTTAAATCAATTAAGCAATTATAGTGACCAACTTTCATGTATTTTCCAAATTCTTTTGTTGAGTTAATGAAAGAGCCTACCCATTTGAGAGCAGGACCCGGAGACGTACTCCACCAGGGATGAACTCCGTTATCATTTTTTTGTGTTCAGATCTAATGCTTATGTCTCTTCATCTTTTAAGTTTCCCCTTCTTTAATGGTGCACTTTAATTTATGTTCATTTAATAGAATTCTTTATAAGTCATGATGAAAAGATCTCGAATCATGTTGGTATCAGAGCAGTCGTCTTTGACTTGAATTGTTGAGTGTGAATTCTTAATAGGGCCAAGCATAAGCAGGGTGAAGGGACTCTAAATACTGTCAATCCCGAAGTTGGTTGTTTATCCAGAAGGAAGAAAATGGCAGAAGAGGACAAGTGTGATGAACAGGAGAAAACTTTCACATGGTCTTTTATCGCATGTCAGAAATGGTTGAGCGAATGTATGGAGATTACGAGAGGAGGATGAAGAAGAAAGGGAAGAAAAAGGAAGAACATGTAGATGGTGATGCTTTGGTAAACCAAGGGGTTGGAGGAGATCCTCCTAAGCCTCTGTCTTCACCTTCGAGTTCTAGTTCTAGTTCTTCTTCCTCTGAGCATTCTCCTCATCATTCTAGCCATAAAGCCTCTTTTAAGAAACCATTATTAAAGCTTGATGTAAAATTTGCTTTACCTATGTTTAATGGAGATGTTAATCCTAAAAATCTAGGTAATTGGATACGACATGTTGAAGTGTATTTCCATGTTCAACATATTGATAAAGAGGGAGTTAAAGTGGAACTGGCTTCTCTTCGGTTGGAAGGCACGACTCTCGTATGGTGGGAGAGAAAGCTTCGGGACAGAAGTAAGTGTGGTAATATTATTTCCTCATGGTTGGAATTTAAATCAGCTATAAGGAAGCAATTTTATCCATTAGGATATTTACATAAAGCAATGATGGAATGGCAAACTTTAAGGCAAAGTAAAGGACAAATTGTACAAAGTTTCACAGAAGAATTTAGGAAGAAAGCTCTTGCATTGAACATTCCTTTGGATTCTTATGAGACTTTAATGAAGTATATTGGTGCACTTCACAGTTATATTCGACATACTTTGCTCTTGTTTAACCCCACTAGTATTGAAAAATTTTGTGTGCAATCCACTCACCTTGAGAACAGGGGGAAACATGTTCAAGAAGATCCCACAAACAAACCTTCCAATTTCCCAGAGAAGACTTTTAAGAAGTTTAAAAGGAAGGACAAGAAGACTGCTACAGTGATGAGAGAAGGAGGAAATCCATCTTCCACTCATTGCAAGAAGAGTGGTCACGATGAAGAACATTGTTGGAAACTACATCCAGAAAAGAAACTGAAACGGTTCAGTGGAAAGGGGAAGACAAAGACCATTGCTACGGTACAACAATATCTTGGTTATGATTCAGGAGATGAAGGAAAGATCACAGCGGTTGGAGTACAAGGTAAAGATTCACTTCATTCTAGTTCTAGTTCCAATGATGAATATCATGTTGATGAATGAAAGAGGAATGAGGTATTTCACATAAGAGTCGTATCTAAACATGCTAAGATCAATACATTATTTAATCTAGGTTTTCAAGTAAAATTAATATCTGAATCACTTGTCAAGAAAATGGGTCTTGAAATTAAACCACATCTGAAACCTTATCCTCTTAGTTGGGTATGTGACAAATCAAAACTTAATGTCACCAAACAATACATGATCAGATTTGCTATTGCTTCAAAATTGATTGATGAAGTGGATTTGGATGTTGTACCACTTGATATATGTGGCTTGGTGTTGGGAATTCCTTATATTTATGATAGAAAATCAATCTTCTTTTGTCATGAGAATAAATACCTCCTTACTAAGGGGGGAGTGGAATATATTGTTAGATCTCACAGCATGAGGATAAATACAACACTTGTCAGAGCAAAAGACTCATAAACACTAATAAGAGATATGTACTCATGGTCGTCAGAGAGAAATATGTCGGGACATATGACGTTTTCCAAGGGTGTGATCCATCTCCTAAAAACAAATTAATTGATATTATTTCTAAGTATGATGATATTTTTCAGGAACCAGGTGGATTACCTCCTAAGAGAGAAATCCAACATGAGATACATCTTCAGCAGGATTCTCCTCTTCCTAATGTGGGCATGTACAGGATGTCATTTGTGGAGATGACAGAGATCAAGAAGCAAGTACGAGGCTTATTGGATCAAGGGGTTCATCTACTTGTGGTTCTTCGATCGTGATGGTGCCAAAGAAAGAGGGCACATGGTGAATGTGTGTCGATTACCGGGCCTTAAATAAAATCACGGTGAAAAAATGATACTCTCTTCCTCGCATAGATGATTTACTTGATCAATTGAAGAATGTTGTCTATTTCACTAAGTTGGATTTGCGCAGTGGATATTATCAAATCATAGTCACAAAATAGGATGCATGGAAAATTGCCTTTAAAACCAAAGAGGGATTTTTTGAGTGGTTGGTTATGTCGTTTGGTCTTTGTAATGCTCCGGCAAATTTCATGCGTGTGATGAATAATGTATTCAGGCCTTTCATAGATGACTTTGTGATTGTATATTTAGACGACATTCTTGTTTTTAGCAGGACTTGGGATGAGCATGTGCGGCATGTAAACAAAGTATTGGATACTTTGCAAAGGGAAAAGTTGTATGTAAAATTGTCTAAATGTGAATTTGGAAAGACTGCACTTGTATACTTAGGTCATATTGTAGAAGGAGGACAATTGAAAATTGACCCTTCCAAAGTTGATGTAATTGTAAATTGGCCTTAGAAAAAAATTGTAACTGAAGTTCGAAGCTTCATAGGTGCAATCCAGTATTAGAGGAGATTCATTTCCAACTTCTCCTTCATAGCAGCTCCTCTACATGCCTTAACCAGTGTGAAGAACACTTTTTAGTGGGAAGTAAAGCAACAAAAAACTTTCGACACTTTGAAGGGAAAGATCAGTATTGTACTAGTATTAGCACTGTCGAATCTTCAACAGCCTTTTGAGATCGATACGGATGCTAGTGAATACGGCATGGGTGTAGTACTAATGCAATATCGTAAGCCTATCTGTTACCACTTTGAAACTTTTAACCAAGTTGTTGTTAACTATCCTACATATGATAAAGAGTTGTATACATTAATCCAGAGTGTAAAGAAATGGAAGCACTACTTGTTAGGGAAGGAAACCATTATGCATATAGATCACCAACCCTTACAGTATCTTCAAGCACAGACCAAATTGCAACAATCTCGGCACTACAAGTGGATGGGTTTTCTACAATAGTTTCACTTGGTAATCAAGTACAAAAAGGGTACAAGTAACAAGGTAGCTGGTATGCTTTCTAGACCTCCTATTGTTGCTTCTATTATTTTGAATAATGCTTATTTATCTCATGATATTTATATATAACAATATAACATCGATGAAGATTTTAAAGAAGTATATATGAAGCTAACCCTTGGTGCACAGGTAGAGAACTATTGTCTGTAGGGAAAGTTACTTTACCATCTTGGAAAGTTATGTATTCCTACAAGTGAATGAGTCCATGTAATACGGGAACCTCATACTTCTCTTGTGTCTGGGCATTTTGGGGTAGGAAAAACTATGGCTCATTTTCAAAGGTTTTGTTACTGGCCTCAAATGAAAGCAATTGTAACTAAATATGTAAAGGGGTGTGTGATGTGTTCTACTTGTAAGCCCACTAATAGAAAATTGGGGCTATACTCACCACTTCCTATTCCATCCCATCCATGGGAAAGTATATCCATGGATTTTGTAGGGGGTTTACCCATGACCAAAGGGGGTCATGATTATTTATATGTTGTAGTGGATAGGTTCAGAAAGATGTGTATATTGATGCCTTGTAAAAGGTAGATCATTGTTGACTAGACTGCTAATCTCTTCTTTCAGCATGTTTGGGTTCACTTTGGATTACCCATGTCTATCACCTCAGATCAAGATACTCAATTTTTTTAAGGACTTTTGGACTAGCTTGTGGAGAATGATGGACACCAAATTGAATAGGAGCACTACTTTCCATCCACAAACCAATGGACACACAGAGGTGGTAAATAGAACAGTGGTACTTTTGCTTCAAGGCTACGACAGCAAGTGTCACAAGGTATGGGATGAACAAATACCCTATGTACAACATGCGTACAACTGAGATTTACATTCATCCACTCAGAGTTCACCTTTTGAGACATGTCTTGTGTAACTACCAAAGGTTTCTTTGGACTTGATGTACAGGAGAGATGTCGATGTAAATGAAGAGAGAACAGAGGATAGAGCCTGCAAGCTCATCCAGAGGATTCAATAGATACACCAGGCAGTCAGGAAACAGTTGGAGAAAATTCAAGCACAATATAAGGCTCGGCATGACAAGCATAGGGTTGATCATCAGTTCCAGGTTGGAGACCGGGTATGGATTCACATCAGCAAGGAGAGGTTGAAGGGTGAAGGAAAGAAACTCAATCCCATTCATTATGGAACCTTCACTATCTTGGAGAAAAGCAGTACCAATGCAAATTTACTCAGTTGTAAACATTAAGAACTTGAAACTTTTTTAGCCTCCCATGATCATGGATCAAAATGAGGAAGTTTCAATACCATCAGTTAATGAGTTTGCACCTAAGTACTTGGATGAGCTACAAGAATATATCATCTTGGACAAAAGGATGAGGACTTCACGTAGAGGTGATGTTGATTATCTTTGAGTAGGATTAAAAGGCACACATCCAAGCAAGGCAAAGTGGATCAAGAAGGACAAAGTGAGGGGACTCTTCCCTCACTTACCAGTTGATTGATGAAAGCTTTTGGTGGTCCAAAAAGCTCTCAGTGGGAAGGCATGCTCCAAAAAGGATCCAGAGAAGGCTAATAATAACTCAAAACTCACAGAGGCAACTCAAAACGCTCAGAATGGCTCCAGTAGACAGAGAAAGGGAAAAAATTCAAAGTTCCCAAAACTAAATAAAAGCAGCATTATCGCGAAGAGTGTGTCACAAGATTTCTAACGACACAAACAACTTGTCAAACAGAGTTACGGTTTGAAATATATTCGCGGTCAAAGTTGCGGTCAAACAATGCCAATCAATAGCTAACATGGAAGGGTGACATCATCGTACAGGGTACTGACGTCAGCATGCCATGTGGCAGCACCATAGGCTACCACTTGTCACCTACCAGTGGGATTTTCATGGGTCCATGTGGACCAATAGAAAATTGCCACGTGGCACCCCCAAGTGACGCCACATCGCACCACCCAGGGAGAACCACGTGTCAGTACGAAATGACTAGGAAGCACGTCAACATATAGGTGGGCATGTGGATTCCATGTGGCCCAATCATCGGGCAATACGTGGCATCTCAAAAATTTCCAATGTTGTCCCATGAACAAATTTTTGTTTTAAAAAATATATGGCGGGTCCACCAAATCTGGCGGACCATGCCAATATTATCAGCTGATAGAAGTATCGATAAGAGGGTACGCTATAGTTAGCGGAGCATTCCAATGGATATATATATACATACATAAAAACAAACATCCAAAATGGATTCTGGTGGGTTTGACCTCGGAACCTCTACCTTACCCAACGCCTTTATAACTCTGCCATAACCAACGCGCCACCGGTGTTGCTTGGTATATCCACTGGTTTTATTATTTAAAAATAAAAATCCGCCCAAAATCGGGGGGGAGGTATGACCATACCGTATGACTGTGGGCATGTATTACAAGACATAGACTGTCATAATTGCATGTTGTAGAGGGCACGAAAACCAAGACAGAATTACTCTTGGGCCTAGGAGTGCTAGAGTCGGATCAAAGCGTGGAGACAATCATTTTTGGGTAATTCGACGCCAGGAATCCAGTGGTGATGTTTGTTTTCTGATCTGAGCATTATTTCTGCAACTTGATTTCAGAATAAGGTATATTCATGTATTTTCCAAATTATTTTGTTGAGTTAATGAAAGATCCTACCCATTTGAGAGCAGGACCCGGAGACATAGTCCACCAGGGATGAACTTCGTTATCAATTTTTTGTGTTCATATTTGATGCTTATGTATCTTCATTTTAAATTTTTCCCTTCTTTAATGGTGCACTTTAATTTATGCTCATTTAATACAATTCTTTATAAGTCACAATGAAAAGATCTCGAATCAATGAGGGTTATACTTTGGACAGTGGCAGGTTACTAAGTTATAATGGTAGAATTTGTGTACCACCAAATGACGAAATGAAAAAATTAATGTTGATCGAAGCTCATCGAGTAGTGTATATGGCCCATCCTGGAGTCACGAAAATGAAGAAAAATCTTAAACCATTATTCTTTTGGAAGGGAATGAAAAATGATATAGTTAACTATGTGGCAAGATGTCTTGAATGTCAACAAGTAAAGGCTTAACATAGACATCTAGCAGGATTATTACAGCCACATGTGATTCCTGAATTGAAATGGGAAGTCATATCGATGGATTTTATTGTTGGATTTCCATTGATAGCAAGGAGACACGATTCTATTTTTGTAGTTGTCGACACTTTGACGAAGAGTGCACATTTTATTCCAGTTCGTATAACTTATCAAGCACCTGACATAGCCAGAATTTTTGTTAATGAAATTGTAAGGTTGCATGGTGTATCGAGGAAGATAATATATGATCGAGGATCGGTATGCACTGGTCATTTTTGGACTAGTTTCTAAGAGCATTTGGGCACGCAATTAAATTTTAATACAACATATCACCCTGAAACCGATGGATAAACAGAAAGAACGAATCAAATTCTAGAAGATATGCTTCGAATGTATGTAATAGATCAACATAAACATTGGCAAGAATTTTTAACATTGGTAGAATTTGCGTATAATAACAGTTATCAGAGTTCAATAAAGATGACATCTTTTGAGTTTCTATACGGACGACCGTGTAGAACACCTTTGAGTTGAGATCGACTAGAAGATAGGGTCCTTGTGGGACTGGAAGTGATTCAGGAAATGGAAGATCAGATGTGAACTATAAAGAAAAGGGTTAAGGAAGAGTAAGACCAACAAAAGAGTTATGCAGATGTGTATTGTATAGTAGTTATGAGGTTTGTGATAGAGTGTTATTACGAGTGAAGTCGCATAAGAGTTCGATTAAGTTTGGAAAGGGTGTTAAACTCTCTCCAAGGTTTGTGGGATCTTTCAAAGTTTTAGAAAATAAAGGACCCGTGGCTTATTGACTAACCTTACCTGATTCTTTGAGGCATATGCACAATGTGTTTCGTGTTTCAGTTTTACGTCATTATATTTCAGATCTGTCACATGTTATTGACTTGAGATCATTGTAGGTATCGGACAAGGGTGCTCTCATAGCAGAGCCAATCTGCATACTAGACCATCGTACTCGACAGCTACATTGTCGATTTGTCGATCAGTTCAAGGTCCAATGGGATAGTTATAGACCACATTCTTCCACTTGGGAGGATGCACATGAGATGCGTCAACAGTTTCCTTATTTATTTTGAAAGTTTGATATATAGATTAGTAGCAGCTATATTTTTGCTTTCATTGTTAGATTGTACAAACTTTGGGACGAAGTTTAAAACAAGAGGGGGTGAATGTAACATCAATTTCCACTGATCACATTTAATACCACTGATTTATTCTTTGAGGACACTTGTGAGCAAGTGATCCGGTTAAAAGCTACAAGTATACAAAGTAAAGATCAACTTACAAGGATTCCCTATAGACATCCTAATCACAAAAGTTGATACTTCAACTAATCAATGTATCAAAAAAAACAAATGACCGATATGCCAAAAAATATCACTTCCACTACAAATGGTGCTCAAAATAGAAGTTATCATGGGAATCGAAATACATCAAGTTTTCTCCAAGAACCCTATAAATGCCCAGTTCCACATAAGATAGAATTAGGGTGAGCAGACTCCTTTACAATTCGACAATTATGCTCGGTGCTTAGAAGATACCATTGTTTTAGGTCCTCGGCGATCACTAATTCAGGAATAAAGAATCAGGAAACAATATTACAAGCCAAAGTAAGAGATAATTGTTCCATAAATATGTGTTGAGGACAAATCATTTTTAAGGGGAAGGCAATGTTATGAACACAATATACAATAATAAATGTAAATACATTACAAAATATAAATAATAATAAATAATCAATAGTTAATGATTAATAATGAAGAGACACCTCCCTAATGAAAGGTCATGTCTCTTCATGGAAGGGCACCCCTACGTGGGTATATAAGGCCCTCATTCTCATTGTAATCAACATCTCATCTTATCTATTCATTATCTTATACATTTATATATTATTTTTTATCCTTAATAGATTATGTTGTACTATCCTATTTATATTGGATATTCTTTGTGTGAGGAAACTTTTGTTCATCTTAGAGATGAAGAAATTGTTGCAGAATGGTGGCGAAATCCCAGGTGGCATCTTCTGTAGTTGTATCCTTCCATTGCATTAACACTTCCTTGATGATGTGTTTACAAAGACAATGCTCTCCTTGTTCCAAGACTGCTTGGGGCTGCAACCAAATGGAACCTTCTTCATCCAACTCAGGGATACTCGTTTGAGTTTGGCACTTAGTTCCAATCACCTCCTTTAATCATGAGACATGAAAAACAATATGGAGCTTAGAATCATTGGGCAGAGCTAACTAGTAGGCGACTGGCCCTACGCACTTGAGAATTTTATAAGGACCATAAAATTTGGGAGCAATATTTTGACAATGTTCATATTTGAGTGAAGTCTACTTATAAGGCTGCAGATGAAGAAACTCCTGGTCCCCTTGAGAAAATTGACATTCAAAATGACCTTGATCAGCTTGTTTCTTCATGAGATTTTGAGCCATCACCAAATTTTCTTTGAGGGTACAAAGAATGGTCTCGCGTACTGTAAGATTTTCGTCAACCTCCTAAACCTTTGAGACACCTGGCATGTATGAGAGAATCGATGGTGGATTGTGTCCATATACTGCTTCAAAAGGAGTCATATGAGTAGTTGTATGGTAAGATGTGTTGTACCACCATTCATCTAGTGATAACCATTGATCCCACTAATGTTGTTAGTCAGATTCAAAACACCACAAATATGTTTCCAAACACTTGTTGACAATTTCAATTTGGCCATCAGTCTGGGGATGATAGGTGGTGTTGGTGAACATGGGATCCTTGTCAGAGACAATAGAATGAGGCATGCCATGAAGTTTGAAGATATTATCCATGAAAACTTGATCCATTGTGCATGTGGTGAAGGGATGTTGAACAGCACATAAATGAGCATATTTCTAAAGAAGATCAACCACCACCATGATTGTTGACTTATTGCCAGATTTAGGTAGGCCCACAATGAAATCCATAGAAATACCCCACCAAATAGAAGGGGGAATTGGAAGGGGTTGGAGTGTTCTTGGTGCTTTGACTATTTCTCCTTTGTTGCATTGACATACATCACATTCAACCACAAAGGTGTGGACGTCTTGTTTCATACCACCCAAAAAAAATAACATTTGACCCTTTCATAAGTTTTGGTAAACCCTAAATGCCCAAATGTGGGTGAAGAATGAAGCTCAAACAACACCATGTATTTAAGTTGCAACTGTTTGCTTAATTATAGACAGCCTTTGTAGCGAGGCTCATTATTGTGCCAAGAGTACCCTCAAGAAGTTGGAGAATGTTCTTGCAATTGTTGGATCAGGTGAGATATTTTGGGGTCTTACAGTTGTTCCTAGTGAACACCTTGGAGCCAAAATGGTACAATGAATGAGAGGGAAAAGAGGGACCCTTTTTCTTCATATTTTTGGGAAAGAGAGTCAACAACCACATTTTCTTTTCCCTTCTTGTAAATGATCTCATAATAATAGCCAAGTAGCTTGGTTACCCATTTTTGTTTCTCTGGGGAGGAAATTTGTTGTTCCAGAAAATATTTGAGGCGCTGGTGATCATTTTTAATCATGACGCATTGCCACAATAGATAAGGACACCAGAGATCCAAGACGTGAAAATATCCAACATTTCCTTTTCATAGATTGACTGGCCCAAATATCCGTCTGAAATTTGTTTGATAATGAAGACCAAAGGCCGACCATCTTGCATGAGGACTGTCCTAATTCCTTTTCCTGAACCATCATATTCCACGACAAAAGTCTTTGTGAATTCTGGGAATTCTAAGACATACGTCATGCACATAGCCTCTTTCAAGGCATGGAAGGAGTGATCAGTTGTTGGAGTCCAAGTGAAGGAATTCTTTTTAAGGAGAGCAGTGAGAGGTGCTACAATTTTTCCATAATTCTTAACAAACTTGTGATAATAACCTATTAAAACCATAAATCCACTCAACATCTTAAGATTTTTAGGGCAAGGCAAATCCTGCATAGCTTCAAGTTTTTTAGGATCCATCCTTACACCATCCTTGACAACAATATGACCCAGGTTAAACACGTCTAAGGCTCCAAAGGCACATTTATATTGTTTGAGGAAAATTTGGTGTTGAGTGAGTAGATGGAGAACTTGATCCACATGGGCGAGATGGTATGTCCAAGTTTTACTATAGATGAGAATATAATCAAATAAAACTATGACAAAATGACGGAGAAAAGGATGGAATACATCATTTAGGAGACTTTGGAAAGTGGAAAGGGCATTACACAGGGCAAAGGGCATGACCAAGAACTCATAGTCACCCTCATGAGTTCTAAAATCAGTCTTGGGAATGTCTTCTTCTTTCATATAGATCTGGTGGTAGCCAGAATGGAGATCGAGTTTAGTAAAGTATCGAGCACCACTCAATTCATCCAAGAGATCATTAATGGCATGAATGGGAAACTTGTATTTGATGGTGATTTTATTGAGGGCACAAAAGACTGGACACATGCACCAAGTACCTTCTTTCTTGAGTACCATGACCACATGAGAAGAATAAGTGTTGGTACTAGGACAAAAAACACTTGCTTCGAGCAATTCCTGAACGATTTTTTCAATTTCATTCTTCTGGTCAAAGGGATGACAATAAGGGCGAACATTGGGAGGAAGAATATTGGGTACAAAAGGAATGGAATGATCATGAACATCACGGGAAGGGAGGAATCCCTGGGGAGTGGAAAAAATAGCTTGGTGTTTGGAAATGATAGATTGTAGGTCAGGATGCACGGAGGGTGTCTCAACTACTTGAATGGAATGGAGTTGGGAAATAATACTTGAATGACCTTTTTTTAGAAGATTTTCCATTCGATGGGAACTAATGATCTCATGGGAACCTATTGTGATTCCTTGGAACTAATATTGTTGTCCCTCCTATTGGAATTTCATGGTTAATTCCTTAAAATCCATGAGAATGGGGCCTAGAGTGCGTAACCATTCATCACCTCACATAATGTCACAACCGCCCATGTCTATAGAAAACATATGGGATTCCAGGTGATATTGACCAGTTTGTAGCCACACATTTTCACAACGTCCTCCACATTTCATGGACCCTCCATTGGCAATCATGATTTGAAAATTATTGAATACAAGTATATAACAATTGACTTCTTGGAAAATGTGGCGATGAATAAAATTATGGGTGCTACCAATGTCAACAAGGATGATGACTTCCTGATTCTTAATGTAACCAATTAAATTAAGGCTCTGGGGAGTAGAGAAGTCAGTGAGGGCATTTGGTGAAATCACTGGTTCAACATCTAGTGGATCAAAGGGTGGGGTCAGATGAAATGAGGGTGGCAGCTCCTCCATAGTAGGAACAACTACCTCCTCTTCAAAAACATCCTCAGTCATGGCCATAAAAATATTATATTCCTTACACTTATGCCCTGGGAAATATTTTTCATCACAATTATAACTAAGACCCTTGAGTTGGCGTTCAGCCATTTCTACCCGAGTTAATTTATGGATCTTGAGGGGGTTTGCAGGAGGGGTAGGATTCATGGGCTTAGGACAAGGAAGAAAAGATGGTTTTCTGGTCTAGGAGGAGACAATATGTTGGGATTCATTGGATCGTTGAGTAGCTTCCAACCAAGTTTGGGGGTGGGCCATGAGAACATGGAAACGAATTTCATCTTTCATACCATTGATAAATCATTCCCAGAAGAAGGCATATGACATGTCCTTCATTCTAAAATCCAAGTGCTCAAAGGTGGCAATAAAGTATTCCAATGTCGAATTCAAAGCAGTCATAAAGCTCTGCAACAAACTATGTCCAAGCAACATACCCTTGGCATGCCTTTCTATGCCATTACCGCCATTTCCAATGTTCCAAATCCAAATGTAGGATACAATAACAAAGCTTTCCTAAATCATCAGTAATCCCATGCAAAGAGAAATAATGTTCCATTTGAGTGACCCATCCTATGGGATCTGAGCCATCAAATTTGTTAACCTCAATTCTAGGAACGTGTAGGTCTCAAGGAAGGTAGGTGGAATGAGAACCTTGGTAATGGGAAGAGTCGTTATCTTCCTAATAGGAAGGTTGTTCAGAAGAGGTAAGGTTCAGGGAGCGGCTCATCAATTGGTCGAGTGTCTCTTTGATGTCTTTGATGTGGGCACATTGGTCTTGTAGGGTTTGAACATAGGAATTGAGCCTGCTAATGTTGGAATTGAGAGTCTTGATGTCCTCCTTGTTCTGGATATTTTCGGCAATAAAGGTATTGAGTTGTTGAGCATGGGTAGTGGCCATTTGGGCAGAGGAAAAAATAGGGAGGTTGGTCCGTACTAAAAAAAATTATAGGTGAGGGGTATCATGGAAGATGGGGAAAAGAGAGGAATCCAAAGGGATAGGTGGAAAATAAGAGTGATGGGAAGGGTGGGTGGGACCACAGAAAAAGAAAAATGATGACAGGTGATAGGTATCACGACGATCGGGGTCAAAAAGGAAATCCAATGGGAAAGGGCCCAAATAAGGGTGTCGGGAAAGGGGGTTGGGTCCACGAAAAAAAATTGTATTAAAAATGATAAGTACCATGGTAATCAAGGAAAAGAGAGGAATCCAATGGGATGGGTCCCAAATAAGGGTGTCGACAGGACCGCTATACTTTTTTTTTTACTCCTGTGAAGTTATACTCTGATATGAATAATACTGCAGTGACAAAATGCTCAAATTCTTAACAGGAAGAAATGTGTTGTAATTTTGCAACCCGAATGCAGGAGGCAAGGTTGCATGGAAATAGATCTTGTTTATTCCTTTTCTATTTTGTTTCTATCCCAAGGGTTAGGGTGTTCAGGATTTCTACATATAAGGTTTTTCCATGTGCAATAGCTATCTGATATACATGCGGGGTCGAACAATAGTACTCAGCCCAATATCTTAGGGCACCAACTAAGGAGGCTAGACCGTACCATTAGTCGTACTACTTGATTACCCATGTACTAGAGAGTATATTCCCAAGTTTTTTTCTCGATGGCACTATAGCAGTCAAATGGTCGATTGGTTGATCTATGTATGGTTTCAAGATACCTAGGTCAGTTTGTATATAGGTGTTGTTTGATGCACTACCACTCGAAGGGGTACCAACATCGATTACAAGGGTGTCCAACAATGTGATCTTAAATACCTCTTGTGTTTCCTATGTGTAGGCTTCCCCAATCGTGGATTTATGCGCTGAAAAACAGATCAATATAGTTTTAAGATGTCAGAATATGTCTCTACCCTGGACATCAGGACTCCTTTGTAAACCAGAGCATTTTGAAAAAACTCCTCCTTTGTAAGTTGGAGAATTTTGAATGAACTCCTCTTCTTTGGAAACTAGAGACTTTTGAACTAACTCCTTCTTTGTAAACCAGAGCATTTTAAATGAACTTTCAGAGGAATTTGTGGGAAATCCTCCTTGGATTTCATAGGAGTTTGAAGGACCCCGGAGGAGTTTGAATGAACTCCTCCTTTTCTTTCAGAGGAGTTTGAACAAACTCATCCTTTCCTTTCAAAGGAGTTTGAAGGAACTTGGAGGAGTTTGAATGAACCCGGAGGAGTTTGAACGAACTCCTCCTTTACTTTCAGAGGAGTTTGAATGAACCCAGATGAGTTCAAATGAACTACTTCTTTGCTTTTGAAAGATTTTGAAGGAAATTTTGGAGGAGTTTGTGGGAACTCCTCCTTGGATTTAGGAGGATATTGAATGAACTCAGAGAATTTTGAATGAACTCCTCTAGTGTGAAACAGATCACTTTGAACGAACTCCTCCAATGTGAGCCATACGTGTTCCTATCATCTTCTCTGGTATGTAGAAAGACAATCAAAAAATATCACAAGAAACAACAAGGGCTTGAGTTCAAAATTCCATAACTTTCTCGTACGATGTCAGATTGAAGTGTCATTTTTTGCAACGTGGAGAGAAAAAGAAGGGGATTCTAATGAGATACCTTGAAAATTAATCCAAGTATTTGAGTGGATTCATGTTTAATGAAGGTCATGGTTAACAAGGCTTGCTTAACGGGGAAACCCTTGGCAATCATTATGGCACTTCTGGACCTCAGATTTCAATTTTGTCAGTGGTCTTGGAATCGCAGTCATGTAATTCATACAATCATCCTATTTCATTGGTGAGAAATACTCTTCAAATAATGCCAAAAAATTGCACCCAAAGGCATTTTTTTAATGGAAGTATCGGCCTCGTTCTTGTTGTTGCTTTGCCTTAATCAAGTTTCGTCAGTTCTTGTGTCATCTGTGTTGTATAGGATTTTAGTTTATCCATTGAAGTTGATGTAAGTTGTTAGTAGCATAGGAATATAAATCCGTGAAAATAACCACAGACATTCAGAGTGTTTAAAACTGTTTCGGAGCTGGGAGGACCAATTTTCTTCTAAGATGCATTTCAGAACCAGCGCAAGACCTATTGATGTTGTAGTTAACCCATATGATGATAGACGACACTTTCATGATCATGGTTAGTCATAAAATCAAGAAGCATAGCGTAAACAAGTTGGGATGGTGTGCACAGTGGAAGATACTGGTGACACAAACAGACTTAATTACAACTACAACATGAAGT
>ML789007.1:459753-500476 GCA_009831015.1 Picea engelmannii
TAACCCATATGATGATAGACGACACTTTCATGATCATGGTTAGTCATAAAATCAAGAAGCATAGCGTAAACAAGTTGGGATGGTGTGCACAGTGGAAGATACTGGTGACACAAACAGACTTAATTACAACTACAACATGAAGTAGGTTAGGCGAGGTAGGTGATAAGTGATCAGTCACCTAGTTAGGTGTAGAAATCTTGATCATTAGAGATGATAGGAGTCTAGCTGACGGTCACAACTAGAGATTTCAATATGAAGGTGTGTCTTGTTGATAGGGTCGATGTCGGTGAAATAAAGAAGATCCACGTTGATATGCTCAGTGTTAATGAGGGGTAAGAAAATGTATGCTAGTGTATCAATGACAGAAGAGTGAAACTCATTGATAATGTGTATTGGTGGGATAGAGTGATCAGAAGAAACATTGCAAATGTTAAAGTATGAAAAGTGAAAAGAGATACTTGGTTTTAATATTTGCACGAGAGAGTCTGGGAGACTTTTCAGTGGAAAAGTTTAGTAGGGAGGCCCAATTTATTCTCTTAGAGAAAGGAAAGAGAAGAAATCAAGGAGGGTCTTATGCAGGCACAACAAATGGTGACACATTGGGCGAAGCCAAAATATCTTCTATTATTCTCTAACTTATGATCAAAAAATGTAGAATGTCATATAATTACTTTTAAGATCAGAAATTTTGGAATTAATGTGCAACAGTTACCTGAGAGAATTCATTGTGGTGGGATCACTAGTGATGCTCACATGTCGGATAGTAGAGCTTGTATGTTGTAAATAGAGGATGAATTATGGTGAGATTTACTTCCTTAAACTGCGTTGATGATTCAGGTTGGTATCTTTGTCATTGGGTTGATATAAGTTTGGGATAAAGAAAGATTCTTCACTAGGTGCATATATATATATATATAGTGCAGGTGTTTGTCCACTTCCCACGAGCATCCATGGCCCCTATGGAGGTACCACGACGTCATGGACCTTGCTCCACTACTAGCGAGTGTCCATAGCCACGGTGGAGATATCTGCTTATCCCATAGTATTTTCAAACTTTCTTTCCCATTCCTTCTCGATTTATTTAGTGCATGCTTAGAATTAGGTGGATGGGAAAAATGGTGTCCTTTTATCCTGACAGACGATGGCTGCCAACTGTTCAAATTTATTTGAATATTTCCTTCATCTTTCTACATAAAGTTATCCCTTTTGGTTTTCATCCTTTATACTTTGACACTTCACCCTTCACGTGAGCAACTACTTAGTGTGTGGATGGTTCCCATGTACATAGGATCTGTTCACCATCCAATATACAAGAATGATCATTGACTAACCACTTTTCTAATTCATGGTTTTATCATTGTTACAATATACCAAGATATTTCTGATTCATTTTCAACAGAGACCCCTAGTTCAGCTCATAATCTAGGAAAGAAATGCAAGCTGACTTGAGTTTGTTTATAGTGCAAAGGCAATTCCTGTAAAAAGACAAATGGAGGTGAGAGGTCTTTGTGCCATCAAATATAATGATGAATTACAAGAGAAACAAAAATTAGAGAATGAAATACCTTCAACGGAAAAGATGATGAAGAAAGAAAGAGAAGAGACGCGTCAAATTAGGAGAAGAAATCCCCCCAAAACCCTGTTGCAACTGAAAAGGAAATCTTGGATAAATGATCATCAAAGATATGCAGTCAGTAAAGAAAGTAAACCGAGAAAGGGATCATGAATGTGAGTGTTTTCAGCACCTTTAAGGATGTTCATGCATTCCAACCAGCAAGAAATTTGTAGCCTCTTGAAAAGACTAATCCATGTGAAAGTTAATACATGTATTATTTCATTCAGATGGGATTTGGTGCCAGCGTTGGCTGAGAATTGCATCTCTCAATCTGATCTTCTGAAAACTACTGGCTTATCTACGCAGTAGTGTGCTTCGAGAAGTATGGATTTGAATGAACTTCCATTTGTCACCCATGATATGCTTTGTTCTGGATATGACTCTCTACATCTCTCAAATCAAGAACTTATCCTGCTACCAACATGTTCATCCTTTCACTAGTTCAAATTAGTAGTGTGATACCAAATGGGCACTTGTACCTACATGGACATATCGTTCAAGGTATAAGATTGATTTCAACTTAAAATTTTCAGAAATGAAAGCGCTTAAGAGAATCATGTGGGGAGGATTGAGAATAGAATCTGAAAACATATCTATGAATAAAGTTCCCAGGTGTCATGTCCTATCGTCATGTCAAATTTGTTGAATCCATTTGTATTCTTCAACTGGTCTCCTTCTTATCAAGAGAGTATATACTTCCACAAGAGGGATCTGAACACAGGTGAAAAACACATATCATCGATCGAAACTAGTGACCCATGATCTAAATTGCTTTATTGGTCAATTTCGAACATCGTTATTTGACCCATTAGAAAATCTAACCGAAAGAAATATAAAAGAAGATAAATCCCTTTCAGAAAAACATGTCTACGAAGATTTCACTCATGAAACAGAACTAAAGAATGTATCTGGGTTATCTTGGAACACTGAACCAAAAGATTAATCTTTGAATAGATGAGGAACTTTACCTATTGGGATGTATGAAGTCGCAATGTGAGTCTTACCAATTCTTGTTGCCAATGATCTCAGTAGAGAGGTGTAGTCGACTTAGCTGGAATATCGGTCTACTGAGTGGAAGCTCCCTTTCGGGAAGCAAATGACTATGGATGTAATGATCATCAGTTAAAAATCCAAAAGTGAAAAAAACATCATGATGTAACAACCCCCAGCAAGATCAATATGAAGGCAACGGACCGGTGAACTTCATGAAAAATTCAAAATAAGACCATATCAAGAGAGAACCAAAGAAAACCAATCAGTTAGTCCAAGTCCATATGTTGCATCTGATTTTTGGAAGAGTAAAGCAATAGAGTGGGAAATCATATCAAGACAGTTAAATTTGAGTCAAAGAGCTTCAAGGAAATACTTTTCAAACTCAGCAAGGATGAAAACATATCAATTCAAATGTCCAAGTCATGAAAGGAATCAATCTCATATGAAAATACTATGCAGGTATTTTGAGATATGGATCATGCATGATGATAAGAAGAAAAACTTCATCAATCCAATATCACAGGGCCAAGGAAAGGATATTTTTCTTGTCACTTGTGATGATTAGGTAAAGAAAATAACCTTAAAACTCAAGCGGTGCACAGACAACATCAAAATGTTTGTGTGTATGTACTTTGCAATTGAAAGTCTCAGGCACACTCTTTTGATAGAATAACAAACATTTCGATGTCCATACTAAACATACACCATTATGAAAGAGTTAAGGTACAAAAGTCCCAATATGTTATAAAATTTTGAATTTATTTTGAAGAACTCTATAATCTATCTTTTTCATTCTTGAAATCATCTCCATCATAAAAGGTTTGAGTCTATAAAAAGATTACCTTAAGAGAATGTTTGTAACCAAGTTTTAGCTCATCATTATTTATTTTGAGAACCAAGAGGACGAACCTGTGATATTGCGACATCAATCAATTGGTCAATAAGCCTTTGCAAGAGACATAACCATATACAGATTGATCAATAGGGTTTTCCAATTCGTTTTGTATCCTGAACAACAAGGCCATGAACAACTGATATGATTCTTCCCTAGGTTGTAAAGTATCCCTACAGTGGCTACTTTCAACAATGCACGATAGTATGTTATTCAACTGTGAATGTTAGAGTGAATGCCATTGAAACAAGTGAATCTTACAGTTGAACTTCAAAGAATTCTTGCACATCATTTCCTCATGAATATGGACGAAAACCAAGGTTAAGCCGATATTTTAGTCAAACAAAAAAAAAGAAATGCATCAAATGAAAAGAAGAAAACTTTGATGAAAAAAGAAACTTGGGATAAAGAAAACCATCGAGAGCTACAAACTAACCTAACAACAGTTGGTGGCGTTTATTGAAGAAACCAAGACAAGTCCATATCTATGTTATACCAGTGAGAACAAAAGAAAACAACTAAACTGTGCAGGTAGAAAGGAAGAAGACTTACTATGCTACTCCTATTCCTACTCTATCATACACTCGCTAAAAGAAGGATAAGTGAAAGCATAATGCCAGTGCAGCCAATCAAGTAACTCCCAACCCGCAACCACATGTTTGACAAAAGTCAATTGCGGTCATTAGAGTAGGGAGATATTAAAGATAGGAAGAATTGATTCAGGTAAAACTCCACCCAATATGTTAGGTTTGGTTGTGTTATGATTCATGGGAAATGTAGACACGTATGATTCTTCCTACCAAGACTCATTTCGATCATGAAATTTGTCATGATTAGCATAGGACTGCTGGAAGGAAATCAAAATTGAGTGACATACCTTATGAGACTTGTAAATTAAATTTATGTGCAATGTACCTTGTGAGTTGATCCCATAGTGGGTGTCATCATTCATTCTAGGGGTTGAAGTAAGACGATATGTACCTGACCTATCCATCGGTTGAAGTTGGAGTGCCTCATTATCCAAGAAAATCCCCTAGTCCCACATTTTACATAACCCATATGCTAAGAGGAGAAATGATCGTTGATAGCTTGAAGGAAACATCAAGTGGAAGACGACTCCAGGCCTTGTACCATAACCTCATCAACATCATGCGAGGATTGTTGGACTAGTAAGATATCATCCAAGGACGAGTGATGCATCTACCCCTGAAGATTGACATGTAATTCTAGAGAAGATTCAGGTGATGGCGTTTCTTAGATCAGCTCGATGTTTCATGTGCTTCATGTGGTGATGGGTTATTCATTTGCAATGATTTCCTCATCTGGGTCAGAAAACTCATCACGCTTTGCATACCTTAAATGTTTTATTGCTAACATTAGTGCATTGAGATTAGAAATTCCAGATTGCATAAAATCAACAAATGATAGGTTAGTGTTCACATTGAATTCTAAAATATAAAATTAGTCATCGAAAAGATGGTTGTCATGATCGAATTGTGATTCAGCATGTTCCATAAATTCAAATTGCGAAGGATTGATAGCATTATGCATCATGGGTGGATTGTCATTAAGAGAGAGTGTTTGATCGATCAAAGTCGGGCAATCTTCTTGTTCTAGTTTATCATTCAATGTTTTATCGTTGAAAGAGTAAAGTGAAGGTTGCTCTACGTGATAAACAGGGGAATGCTCATGTGAGTGAATATCATCAAACAATTTTGTGTAAAGTGAATGAAGATATTCATATTTTGAACATGACAAGATTTCTTCAATAGGAGATTCATCATAGACCAGGCTGTTTTCATGATTTTCTGAAGGCGAGACAATGGATGGTTCACACTCAGGGGCTAAGGGGTTTAATATTTTCGATAGGGATTCCCCATAGTTGCATCAGAGCATTGGTTAGAGATCATGAACCTCCTATCCTTTGTGGTTAAATATGATTCTTGTGAATGAGAGTTGATTTGAGCACTCAGATCACACCCTTCAAGAGTAGAGACGAGAAATGAAAACCACTCAAAGATTTATTTGTCTGAGGGTTTGTCACTTTCAAGAAATCTGCAATAAACCTATGTGACTCTTTGAAATAAATCATCCACAAACTCATTTCCAAGCCTACGATTTTTTCTGAGTTCGTTAAAGATTTTATCATAAACATAATCTATATGAGCAGTGATAAACACTTACATTAATTGTTTCCAACTATGTATAGAATTCACAAGAAATGTCCTAAACCAGGATCTAATTCGCCCTTCAAATATGAGGATAAATAATCAACAGATTTCATTGTCTCGAACAATATTAAGATTATGTCGAGTGATGTTAAACTAATTGAGATGTGTGTATGCAAAGACATGCCCTTCACCATTGAATTTTGGGTTTGACAAGAGATTAACTATCTCAACTGAAATGGCCTCGGTCGATCTCGAAAGACTCAAAGCGTCATCCCATACAGAGATATGGAGAGGAGCCATGGGTTGATTTAAAATTAAGTGAAATGACTCCACATGGAAAGGCTTGTCATCCAACCCTCCTTCTAGCGTCAATTATGTTGACGCGGGAAAAATCGCCCTTTGTTAACAACAAGGGTTACCTCCGATAAGAAGTCCCAATTAGAACTCTCACCATTTGGAATGGGGAACGCATCTGGATTTTGTCTCGACAACCATTTCTAGTTTGGTTTTACCGGTTATGACCCGATCCACCGATGAAGGTTTCTTAGGCTAAAGAATGAAATACAACTAATCTAAGATGCATGCATCCGGAAGGAACTAAGGTAACAAAAAAGTGAAGATAGAACCAACCATGCTCCTGTCTAGAACTCAGGAAATAGTTCACATAGATCAAAGACAAGAATATGAATAAACAACTACAAACACATAATAATATAGCATTTAAACAATCATTTACGATTATATGCCCACGATTTTAGAAAAACATTCTCTAAAGAACGGAACTAAGAATGGAACCATCATACATAATAATAGTATACAATATGAAGCACATTCTTACAGAACCTGATTGTTGAGAAAAACACTAAGGAATAGTCCACAATACGCCCAACATAAGAATTAGAGTTCCTTAGAAAATAGCTTGGCCAAACTGCCTTCTCCTCATTAAAATTTTATGTACAAGAAAGCTCCAAGGAGGGCTTCTCAATTTTAGATAACATAGTATACTTCCTTGAAATAGTCCTTGAGTCTATACAATGCTTGAAGAGCCAAAAAGCCCTCTTCTCATATACAATCCTCGTATTTATTAGAGTTCAACGTGACTTTTGGCCTTCCACCTTCCCCCGTAACCTTTCATTTACAAACTTTTGTCCTTATCCCATTCGTAATGATAAGAGGACAAAGATAGAAGTTACATTTCGGATTTGTCTTTTAGCATTGGTGGGTCACCGTAGATTTCAACTATAGTGCACCTCTCCCACCGTAATGACTAGCTTGGGCATTGAGAGATTCTATAGGGTTCAGACTCCTTATTCATTCATTTGGGTTTGATTCCCTTCATTGTTCCATGTTGATGCAACATTTTTTGTTGGTGTTGCTACACTATTGTTCTTGGCTATAGATCGCATTATGAGGATGTTGAGTATGACCTTCCCTTGGCATTGGTACCTGGCACCATTCTACATACAACGGATGAGTGGCCTTGAAGTAACCTAAAATAAACTATTAAAACCAAACATTTGAACCCATATAACTGAAATATTAATTAATTGAAATTTCGTGTAAGCTTCCCTAAATTCGATATCTGGTTCCTCTGCTCACGGTTGAGGTGTTGTTTTCTTAGGGGATGCAGCCACAGTGCTAGATATTCAACTTGAAAAATGTAAATCATTGTTGAGTAATTTCTCAAATAATATAACTAGGAAGTCATAGATATCGAAAATACCTTTCCAACAGTATAACGAACGCGTAAAACAGGTGTTCGAGTCAAAAGTTATGGCCGAAATACTAACGTCATTTTGGTACACTCTTGTCCCTGTTTCGAAGCACTTTGAACGAACTCCTCCTTTGTAAATCGAAGGATTTTGAACAAAATCCTCCTTTGAAAATTGGATCATTTTAAACCAAATCCTCCTTTGAAAACTGGATCATTTTAAACGAAATCCTCCTTTGTAAACTGGATCATTTTGAATGAACTCCTTCGTTGTAAACCGGGCCATTTTGAATGAACTCCTCCTTTCTAAACCGAAGCATTTTGAACGAACTTTCAGAGGAGTTTGTGGGAACTCCTCATTGGATTTCAAAGGAGATTGAAGGAACCCAGAGGAGTTTGAATGAAATCCTCCTTTTCTTTTGGAGTATTTTGAAGGAACCTGGAGGAGATTGAACGAACTCCTCATTTTCTTTCGGAGGAGTTTGAAGGAACCTGAAGGAGTTTGAACGAACCTGGAGGAGTTTTAATGAACTCCTCCTTTATTTTCAGAGGAGTTTGAACGAACCCAAAGGAGTTTGAATGAATCTGGAGGAGTTTGAACGAACTCCTTCTTTTCCTTCAGAGTATTTTGAAGGAACTTTAAGAGGATTTTGTGGGAACTTTCAGAGGAGTTTATGGGAAGTCCTCCTTGGTTTTCAGAGGAGTTTGAAGTAACCTGGAGCATTTTGAACGAACTCCTCCAGTCCAAACCGGACCACTTTGAACGAAATCCTCTAGTGTGAACAAGACCAATTTGAACGAACTCCTCCGATGTAAATTGGACATGTTCCTGTCATCTTCTCTGATATGTATAAATACAAATCGAAAAAATTATAAGTGTCCTTTTACCGATAAGAAACAACAAGGGCTTGAGTTCAAAAGTCCATAACTTTCTCGTCCGATGTCCGATTGAAGTGTCATTTTTTGTAATGTGGAGAGAACAAGGAGGGGATTATAGTGAGAGACCTTACAAATTCATCCAATTCTTTGAGTACATTCATGTTTAATGAAGGTTAGGGTTAACGAGCTTGCTTGAACGGGAAACCCTTGATGGCCATTCTGGCACTTTTGGACCTTGGATTTTGATTTCATCGGTGGCATTGGAATTGTAATCATGTAATTCATGGTTGTTCATAAATCTAGAAGCACAAAGTAGACAACTTGGTATGGTATGGGTAGTGGAAGCTACTAGCGACAGAAACATAGTAAATGACGACTGCAAAATGAATTAGGTTAGGCAAGGTAGGCGATAAGTGATCAATCATCCATTTAGGCGTAGAAATATTGGTCATTGGAGATGATAGGATTTTGGATGGCGGACACAGTTAGAAGGATCTCAGATGAAGAAGTTTGGGAGAGGTTTCAAGATGAAGGTGTGTCTTTTTGACAAGGTTGATGTCAGTTAGACAAAGAATATCCGCATCGATGTGCTCGGTGTTGATGAGGGGTAAACAATTTTATGTTGGCGTCTCAATGACAAAAGAGGGAAAATTGTCAATAATGTGGATTGGTGGGCCAGAGTGATCAGAAGAAACGTTGCAAATGGTAAAGTATGGAGAGTGAGAGGAGATACTTGGTTTGATATTTGCACGAGAGAGTCTGGGAGACTTTTTAGTGGAAAATTTTAGTGGGGGGAGGCATTTCTTCTCTTAGAGAAAGGAAAGAGAAGAAATTATGGAACGCAGCACGAGGATTTGGACACACTAGTTGGTAAAAAGTATTTATCTTTTCTCAATGGATTTAGTGATTACAACCAAATATGTATTACACCCGAGGATCAGGACAAGACAACTTTTACATTTTCATAGGGAATGTACACTTACAAAGTGTTTCACTTTGGACTATGTAATGTTCCTGCCACTTTTCAAAGAGCGATTCCAGATATATTTTTTGACCTAGTCCACAATTGTGTGGAAGTTTATATGGATGATTTCTCTATATATGGTGATGCTTTTCTTGAAGCATTAGAGAATCTAAAGGGGGTTTTGATAAGGTGCCAGGAAACTAACTTTTCTTTCAGTGATGCTAAATGTCGTATGTTGCAGACTGTGGGTATTGTTCTTGGCCATTTCATATCCAGTGTCAGATTTCAAGTTGACCCGACAAAGATTGAGGTCATATCAAAACTCCCAATTCTGAAATCTCCAAAATATGTAAGAATCGTTTTAGGACATGTTGGGTATTATAGAAGATTCATAGAACATTTTACGAGAATAACCTCCCCTTTATTTAAATTACTCACCAAGGATACTAAATTTTTCTAGGATGATCATTGCGAACATGTCGTTGAAGTACCGAAAGAAAAACTTAAACATGCACCAATCTTCAGGGGGTTAAATTGGTCTCTTCCATTCCACATTTCAATTGTTGCCTCCAATAGAGCTCTTGGAGTCGTGTTGGGACAACAAGAAAATCAATCATCCTATGGAATTTACTTCATTAGAAAGAACTTAACACCAGTTGAATTAAACTATACAGTCACAGAAAAGGAATTTCTAGCAGTTGTGCATGGGATTAATAAGTTCAGACACTACTTCATTAGGTATGAGGTATTCATTCATATCGATCACTCTGCCATTAGGTACTTAATGAACAAACCTATAACCAATGGTAGGGTGACTGGATGGCTCTTGTTGTTGTAGGAGTTTAACATTACTATTCTAAATAAACTTAGAGGGGGGGAATTGGTAGTAGATTTCCTTTCTATAATTCATAATGAGGAACAAGCAACTAGTGTAGATAACGAACATTTTTTTGTTGTATCTACTAACTTACCGTGGTTTGTAGATGTGGCTAACTATTTAGTTACAGGAAAATTTCCACAGCATCTTTCACCTAGTGAAAAGAAGAGGATCACCTAACGCAATGCCTCCTACTCTTGGGTCAGAGGGGACCTCTTCTGAATAGGACCTCAATTGATTATTAGAATATGTGTTCGTGAAGATGAAGTGTTAGAGATATTGAAATCTTGTCATGGTGATCCATGCAAAGGACACCTTGTTGACAAGAGAACAACATATAAAGTTCTTCGTTCAGGATACTATTGGCTAACCCTCTTCAAGGATGCCAAACAATATGTTCAAAGTTGTGATCGTTATCAACAAATGGTCTGCCCAGTACAATCCAATGAGATGCCTTTACAGCCCCAAGTAATGATCGAGCCTTTTGAGAAATGGGCTCTAAACTTCGTAGGGACAATTGTTCTTGCATCAAAAAAGAAAAGGTATATCTTAGTTTGTACTAATTATGTTTCCAAGTGGGCAAAATCCAAAGCTCTTTTTCATGCTATTGAATGAACAATTGTTGGTTTTCTATTCGAAGATATTTTTCCCCATTTTGGTGTGCCAGGAGAAATTGTAAAAGATCAAGAAGTGCAGTTAACATCAAAGTTGGTACAAACCATCACTGAATAATTTCAAATCAAACACAGGATATCCTCCCCTTACCATCCACGGGCCAATGTCCAAGTAGAGTCCACAAACAAAGTCCTTGAAGCAATTCTGACCAAGATAGTACAACAACATCATGAGGATTGGGCAAACTAGCTTCCTAAGGCACTCGGGGCCTACAGGACTACATCGAGGAACAAAATCGGATTCGTACTATATGAATAAGTGTATGGAAAACATGTTCTGCTTCCAATAGAATTTCAAGTGAATACCTTCATAATGACAATTTAGATACTATGGATCTTATAGAGGCACAACAACAAAGGATAGTTCAGCTAAATGAATTAGATGAGATGTGTGAAGATGCCATCCAACAGACCACCTTTGTCCAACAATAGAGAATTAAATGGCATGACAAGTTCATCCCAAAGAAGCAGTTCAAACAAGGTGATTGGGCTCTCCTTTTTTATTCCAATTTTAAAAACTTTAAAGGAAAGTTCATCGCACGATGGTTAGTTCCATATGAAGTTATGGATGTCTTTTAAAATGGTTCCATGAAGATCAAGACCATTGATGGGGAAGGGATTTCTTTCTTGGTCAATGGGCATCGACTAAGATTGTACAAATAGCCTTTCAGTCGAGAAGAGTTTGTCCAATATATTCAACAATAATCTGAGATGGAGGTACTAAGTAGGAAGGATTCCCAACCTGCTACAATCTCGCTTTGATTTATTTCTTCTTCCTTCCTTTAATAAAAAGAATATATTTATAAAGAAAAAAAGTAAATAAAAAATGAAGTCCTTTTGTGAAAATCATCTCTATGGCGCATTTGGATAGTGAATTTTCTTGAAAAACATGTGACTCGTTGGAAAATGTCCCCCGGGCTTTTCTTAAATAAAAGGGATATTCTTGATTGTGGTATCACACAGTTTGTATTTTGGGAAAAACCCAACCCAAATGACAAGTGTGTGACACAAATGGGAAAACTTGTCACTATCACCTCAATAGATACTCCCCTCGTTTTAGTGAAGGACAAGTCCATCACAAGGGAGGCTTCTCTGGTGACTGTAGGGGGATTCCAACAAGAGAAGCATGGAGATGGAAAAATACCCCTATAGGTTAAGGTTAAAAAAAAGGCTTGAGGCTTGAGGAAAGACAATTTGGAGTTGGTAAATTATTGTCGAGGTTGTGCACTTGCAAAACAATATTAGACCTGCCAAAACAAGGAAATATATATTGATACAAGCCTCAAAACCAATGGAAAATCAACAAGAAACCTTGATGTCCCAAAATTGCAAGAGTATGGAAATAAATATCAGCAGTAAAGAAACTATGATAGCTGCAAATTAAACCATCAAATTATGGTATATGATGTTGGAAAATAAAGCTAGCAAATCTTCAATGTTTGAACCAAAACTTTGAAAGAAAGAAAGGGGTGTTAATGAGTGTTATCACGAGTGTTTTATAACAGCCTTATGTCTGTAGCAAAACTTTGGTATAGCAACAAGTTTTGGCCACTAAAATCAGCAAGTAAGCAACCCGAACAATAGCTCCTAAACATTTGATCAAATATCACAACTTACAAGTAAATTTCAACAGAAGAAATGTGAGTAAAGAGTAAGATAAAGTGAGTTTGTTGCAGCCCTATTGGATGCAACTTAATTATTGTTAAGGTAGCTCAATTACTTGGTAAATCGAGACACCCTTAGGGAACAAGATAGCTTTAAGCGTGTAAAATTTAGATCCAAGCTTGAACAATTCAATATCTCAAATTTGAAGTTTACTAATGCAACAATATTCAATCTTCGATGCAAAGATTGATGCCTTATCTATTGGGTTATGGAGTCTCTTGTTGAAAGCTAGGGTTTATTACTCTTCTAGGGGTGTAATCCTTTTTACTTCCTAGAGAAAACAAACCTTAGCAAGATCTTGCTATAAGGGTGTAAGCATTTTTACTCCTTGTAGCAATCCTTTAGCCTTTTCAATAAAAAATAGAAAGAAAATCCTTGATGGAGGGTGTATGCCTTTATAAAGGGTTTGACAAAAATAACCTTGAAATCAAGAAGAAAAACACAAAATTGCATAAATTATTTACCTAATCCAAGATATATCATGTAAAACTCTTACCTATCAAAGATATTCCACCAAATTGCCAAGAACAAGCATCCAAGAGAAGTCACTAGCCTTTATTCCACTAGTAGACAAGTGTTGCATCCATAAAGACAAAAAAACAAGAGATAATGAGTTAACCAAGAGGGGTGAAATTTTAGTCCAAGAGAAAAATGCTCAAGGGATGAGTTGTGAAAATGAAAAAGAGATGGCCTCTATTTATATGAGTCCATCTAAACCAATTTGTCCACATAAAAATGTCAACAATAAATTAAAAGAGGGTCAACCCCCTTTAATTGCTCTTACAACTTACAAAAATATAAATTACATAAAGTAAAACACCAAGAAGGGTGACGTCAAGCCCTAAAAGGGTGATGTCAAGCCCTAAAAGGATGACGTCAAGCCCTAAAAGGGTGATGTCATGCCCTAAAAGGGTCACGTAGGGCCTAAAAGTGAGACGTTGAGCCTTTAGATGTATGTCGTTGGGCCTCCAAAGGCCATGTGTCAAGCTCTCATGTTCTAGGGTGTCATGACATGCATCTTCTTCCTTCAAACCACATCACATCACCTCTAGAACAATCAATCCCACCAAACCCTAGCCTCTCAAATGATGTCAAGGGCTTGGGAAGTGACGTCCTAGGCCTCCAAAGGCCAACATCCAAGTGCAAGGGGTTAAGATATCATCCTCTAGTGTTGTCAAAGTGCCTCCAAAGACAACGCTCATCATCTCATGTGCACAATAGCTCTGGGGTGCTCTGCCCAACCTGTGCAGTTTCGCATCCATCTAATTGAGGGATTTTTCCCCTGTGATTATGGGTCATAATCACAGTAGAGAAAGACCAAGTGAAAGAGATGAAAGTCTCCCCATAGTGACAAGCACACAAAAACCAAAGAAAATAACTACTTTAATTAGGATAAGGTAGGGATAGAGAGGATAAAAGAAGGTGCACCTTGTTCTCCCGTTTAATGTCGATCCCCATTCCAATTCATTGAAGAACTATTGATCTTCTGTTGGAATCAACCCACAAGATAGATACAAAACTAGGGCTACAACGAAAGTAGTTATACGATCATAAACATGTGAATGTTAGATGTCAGATTCAAAGTAAGCATACAGATAAACGTACAATGAAGACAAATACGAGGGAAAACAAGCTATTTATTACCAACAAGTGGAAAAGGTAAGTTACAACCTTGTCCAACCTTAGGTATCGTCTTGAAGCCAATTGTCTAGGTTCCTTCGGGAATCCTCAAGCATCAACTCAACCAATAAACACTTCTCTCAATGACTCAGATAGGGATAAGGAGACACCCTATAGCCACATAAAATGAGAAAGAAGCTCTAGAAAAGGAGTTTCCATATTAAAGGGAGTATTGCTCAGAGAATATAGGAAAAGGAGGCTTGCCAAATGTTGGCAGCATAACTTTGCACCAAGGAACTTGTGATGTCCACTTTAGCTCTCTATGGTTGTTTTATATCTTCCCATAGAGGTTTGGGGAGTTGAATTCTATTGTGTACGGGAAAGGGTCGTTAGGGAATGAGACCAACCAAAAAGCCTGCCCAAAATCACGAGATTATTTTATTTTTCACCAAAAATGAGGGCATCTGCAGGTTGGAGTGAGGAAAGTCCTGGATGTCCATGTGTTACACTAGGGAAACCCATGGATATGCTCTTAAAGCATGTTTTTTAAATGATTCTTGAGAGGACTTTTTAGGGAAAATTCCAACAAGCATTGGGAAAGGGTTATGCCATGGCACAAATGCATAGGTGTGGCATTTTGTGCTATAACAATAGGTATTCCCAGTTGTGTCACACACTTGGCGTTTGGGTTGGGATTTACCCAAACTTCAAACTATGCAAGAACATTTTTGGCATCGTTTCCAAGGACGATTTTGAATCCTTTCCGACCCATAACGACACATGGAAATTCTAACCCAAAGCCTTTACCCTTAGCTTTATTGGCAACTCCACTTGAGGGAAGTTCCCTTTTCACTTTTGATGAACTCCATACATTTTATCTGGTGACTCCATTGAGGAAAATACCCTCTCCTTTTTCGATGAGCCTTGAGCTCATATGGTGACTCCATTGAACTGTCATTTCAGACAATGGAATTATGGCACCATGGGATGAACCCTTGCCTAGAACTTATTGTATCTCGAGGACACTTTTATAGGTGGAAGAGAAAAATGTTGTTGATGAAGCTATTAAGCATATGGTGAGTCTTATAAGGGAATTGTCCCAGGAATATACTGAAGAAAAAATGATGAAGCGCCTCTTACTGAAGAGCAAGCCCCTACAAATGAAGAGGTGCTTTAAGAGAATATCTGTGAAGAAAGTTATGAAGAAGACCCTGATGAAATTTCTCATGTTAAAGACCCAGACGAGACATTGGAAGATGAAGTTGTCCAACCTTGCGAAGAAGTAATAAACTCCAATGATATGGGTGAATCCATGGAGCGGTCTTCAAATACGATTGACAATCATATCGATCATTTCATATGTGCTCGGAAACGTGGATGGGATATTGGTTGTTTTGTTTTTTATGGAAATTCCATTTACTACATTGAGGGAATCTTCCATATAAGGAGTGTAGAAGTCTTTCCTTTGGAATGTTGATTTTCATACATGGACAATCAAGATATTTGGAAAACTAGTGATGATATGATCATAAACCTTTTTCATCTGGTAGGGGATGGTGTGTTGCAGCACAATTATGTTATTTCACAGCCATACCTTGGGGATTATCCTTTTGAGGACTTGGAACTATTATTTGATGAAGATTATCAAACATCTTTGTGATTGAAGTTTGATGGACGTGAGGACATGGAAGGGTTGTACAAACCCTTAGATGTGACAAAATTTCATGCATCACCTCACGAAGAATGATGGATTCTCACCTTTTCAAATGGAGACATTGTATCGGCTCAACATCATTTGGATGCATTTTCGAAAATTTTCAATTCTTGTGCCTCCCAAAATCAGTATGAGGATGTGTGTATCAAGCTCTTATATTTATCTCTAACAGGGAAGGCCAAAGAATGGTGCAACAATATCCCTCCCAAAATAATTACCACTTGGGAAACATTTCAAAATCTCTTCATGAAAAGGTTTGTGGAAAATGAAGGTTATGTATCTCGATCTATGTATGTCCCTTGTCTTGTAAATCATAATAGATGGAAAAAGTTAAAAGCCATAAATTGTCCCTCTAGATGCTCTCCCTAAGGTCCTGAGAGAAATGAAACGCTTCTCCATAAAAAAACAAGGACCTTTTAAAAGGAAAACACATAATTAATAAATGTCCCGCTTGTTAGGGGAATGCATTTGCAGTGTCTTTTACTTTCCTTGTACATGGCACTCTATGTGTTCCTAACTTCAAGTGGCATTGTGATGCTCCACACTTCCCATTGCACATAGCACTCAATGTTTTGGACCATAATAAATTAATGGTAAATAAAAGGGCTTAGAAAAAGGTTGCATTGCAAATGAGCGATGCAGCACAACCTCCAGAAAGGCACTCGTAAAGAGACAATATGATCCCTTGAAAAGTCCAGAATCCCATGCCTAAAAGTGTTACCCAAATCCACCTCATATTCACTATATAACATGGATAGGGTCTTTTTTGGAAACACTCCTTGACTTGGGGATTTAATATGCCCAATAGGGCACCATGACAACCCTTCCATACTTAAATTTGGAAAATTTTATAAGATATTTAGGCATTTGCTTAGTTTGAAAAGGGGGGACTTGATGCACATGTTTGGGTGGTTCCTTTATTGAATGTGGCTTACTTCGAATGACACATGTGACTTGTGGACCCTTGGAGGGCATACTTGTTTGTTTTTGCAGGACCTTGCTCAGTGAAAGTTATCCATGGAGGAATTATGCCAGTTCGACCTTCATGACGGGTTGAAAACCCCAAGGATGGTGTTATAGCACAAAATGCCACACCTATGAATTTGTGCCATGGAATAACCCTTTCCCAATGCTTACTATACTTTTCCCTAAAAATTCCTCTCTAGAATCATTTAAAAAACATGCTTTAAGAGAATATATGTGAGTTTCCCTGGTGCAACACGTGGAAATCCATGTCTTTCCTCACTGCAACCCACGGATGCCCTCATTTTTCGTGAAAAATAAAATAATCCCATGATTTCGGGTGGGTTTTTCATATGGGCTCATTCCCCAATGACCCTTGCCCGTACACAACAGAATTCAACTCCCCAAACCTCTATTAGAAGATATAAAACAACCATAGAGGGCTAAAGATAACAACACAAGTCCCTTGGTGCAAAGTTATTATGTCAGCATCTAGCAAGCCTCATTTCCATGTATTCTCTAAGAAATACCCCCTTTAATCTGGAAACTCCTTTTCCATAGATTCTTTCTCACTTTTGTGTGGCTATAGGGTGTCTCATTATCCCTATTTGAGTCATTGAGAGAAATCTGTATTGGTTGAGTTGATGCTTGAGGATTCTTGGAGGAACCCAGATAGTTCACTTCAAGACGATGCCTAAGTTTGGACATGGTTGTAACTTACCTTTTCCACTTGTTGATAATAAAGAGATTGTTTTCCCCCAGATTTTTCTTCATTGTAAATTTATTTGTATGCTTACTTTGAATCTGGCATCTAACATGCACATGTTTATGATTGTATAACTACTTTTGTTGTAGCCCTAGTTTTGTATCTATCTTACAGGTTGATTCCAACAGAAGATCAAGAGTTCTTCGACGAATTAGAATGGGGATCAACATCAAAAGGGAGAACAAGGTGCCCCTTCTTTTCTCCTCTCTATCCCTACCTTCTTCTAATTAAAGTAGTTATTTTCTTTGGTTTTTGTGTGCTTGTCACTGTGGGGAGACTTTCATCTCTTCCACTTGGTCTTGCTCTGTTGTGATTACGACCCACGATCACACGGGAAAAATCCCTTAAGCAGAATTGGCAACTCCACTAGGGATTCTCCTATTTTGGGTCGGTTGTAGGGTGGCTTGTTTGTCCTTTTTAATTCATGTGAGTTTTCTTGTTTTCCAAGCTTTGTTGCAAAGTTTTTATTATCTGGAAAGTTTTCCATAAGTTTATGGGAGTCTCCCTATTGAAAGTCTTTTTTTATTTTTCCAATTTTACAGAGTTATCCACGCTTTTCTGCGATATCAATCATGGATATCCACACTTTCACTGTGTATGACCCACAGACATCTGTGAGTCTCAGTTCACACAGCCACAAATCTATGTGCATTTTGTGAAAAAAAATATTTCTTCGGTTTCTAGGAGATTTTTGGGTTTCTTTGGGTTATCTTGGGCTTCCTAAGTTTGTGATTGCTTTGTATTATTGTGTCTAAGCTTGTGAAAACCTTCATATCAGAAAAGACCTTACTCTTGGTTTCCCAACATTCTTGGCTTATTTTTGGCTTGCATTTTGAAAAAAAAATCCCCCGCATGGCCAGGGGTGGCATGAATCGTGTATTCTACGGTTTCTTTTAGCATCTTTTGTTAGTTTTGCTTTGATAAAAAGAAAATAAAAAAACCTAGTTTTTTTGTTGCTTAGATCTCTTTCTTTCTTTGCATTGTTTGTATTGTTATTTGAAAAAGAAAAAGATATTAGCATAGGTTTTCATTTTCTTCTCATCTTAAAAGCATTTCAAAAGAAAAACAAGAAAAAAAAAATCATTTTGTTTGTTTCTTTTCATTCTCTTGAAAGTTGCATTGTGCATTTTGCATTAGAAAAGAAAAATATGCATTTCAAGGTTTGAAGGATTGTTCATGCATTTTATTTTTGAAACTCTTTTTCATTTGAAGGATTAGTGTAAAGTTTTATTTTCCAGTGTTCTTATAAGTTTCATTTTTACAAGAGTCTCAAACAACATCAGTTGCACATCCATACCCCTTGAGTAAAAACAACCTCTAAAACAAACGCTAAGCTTAAAATGTACTAGACTTTGTTTCTAGGGTTCACAAACAAGTTTAGGGTTAGGGCCTTGGATTAGGATTGGAGATAACTCTCTAAGGCCATTGAACAAACATAGGAGTCTGAGCTAGGGAGAGTCTCAAACCCAATTTTCGTATAAGTATAGATGAGAGCCTCCTCTAACACAAGAGTTAAACACGAGTTCGCGTAAAGGAGAGTCGAGGAGATTTCCCCTCTGAAGCTTGACTAAGCATACCAGAGAGATCGTATATTAGGGGTTTTGTTGGTGCCTCTACCTCCGTGATAGGTGGTGCTTTTGAAGCTTTTGTCTTTGTTACCATGCCCATACGTTCAATCTCGACTATCGATTGTACCCCCCGGACATTGACTGTGAGTTGGTGAACTTAGTGGATTTTCCTAGGGATCTCATAGGTGACTACGGGGGCTTGTTGTGGTACCTGGGAAGATTTTGTATCACACTTTTCAGTACTTCTGAAGGGTTCCTCGCAAAGCATGGGTGCTTGCACCAGATAAGAATGGTTAGTGGAGGTCAGGATAACTGCTTCTCACTCCTTCATTCGTTGGTCCATGGGACTTAATCAACATGTGCCTTCGTACGGAAGGTCCCTTTCCACTTTTCCATTGCTTTGGACTTAGGACCTCATCCACCTAGGCTAAATATTTGGAAAAGTTGTTTGCTTGCAATGTTTCTCTTAGGGATTTTTATTGGAGTGTTTCTTTGTGTAGTTGGCCTTAGGTTGTTTCAGTGTCACCAATTTTGGATAATTGATTCAGAGTGCTTGACCAATCGTTCTGGTGGTTGGGAAAGACCCATGGTCTTTCTCTTGAAAGCATGGAGCCGCCTCCTAGAAGGCATGGGTTTTTATATCACTCGTTCGCCAGAGTCGGTGCATGAGACTTTTATGGACATGAACAATCCCGCAAGGGACAAACCCATGCATAAGAACGATATGGCCAAATTTCTTGAGGATACCAACCAAGGGACCCCTACCCAAGGGGATTCTTGTGCTTTTCCTTTCTTTGGAAAAGTTGGTTCCCCCTTGATGGCCACTTTGAACATTCCTGGGTTGAATGTAGGACTACCAATTTGGTTGTGGACCACTCTGAATGTCCTGAATTCTTTTGATGCTTCTCAGATAAGAACATTATGTCAGGGGCATTGTACATATTTCGATCCTTCACTTTCTGCATCTGTAAAGTTTACTTCTCCTCCTCCATCTTCTAGTGAAGGTACAACTACTAGTAACCAAAAGTCTAAAAGGAATAGGAAGAGGAAGAATAAGAAAAAGAAGGCACCAACCTATGTAACTCATGTTGGAGACCTGTCACCAGTCTCTGCAAGTCATGATGGGGGCAAGCGACCAGCCTTTGCTAGTCATGTTGGAAGCACAAGTCTAGTCAATACGAGTCATACTGGCATTCACTCTCCAATCTATGCTAGTCATGTTGGGGATTTGTCAACAACCTTTGTGAGTCATGTTGAAGACAAGAAACCAGTTAGTGTTAGTCATAATGGACAAACATCACCAACCTCTACAAGTCATGTTGGCGATTTACCACTAACCTCTGTGAGTCATGTTAGAGATAGGTCAACAACCTCTATGAGTCATATTGGATTCTTGTCACCAACCTATGTTAGTCATGTCAGGGGTACACAACCAGCCTCTATGAGTCATACTGGGAGAAAAATTCCAGTTACTACTAGTCATACTGGCATCGAGTCACCGACCTCTGCAAAGCATGTTGGAGTCTTGTCACCAACCTTTGTTAGTCAGGTTGGAGACGTGCAACCAGCCTCTACTAGTCATGTTGGGGGAAACCCATCGACCACCGCAATCATGTTGGGGGCATTGATACGGTTGAGAAGTCTAGATGTATAGGATGTAATCCCAAGTTCCCTTGTAAGCTTTGCAAAGGAAATCACCTGACTCATTTGTGCCCTGCTATTTCCGTGGCACAAGAGGTGTGGTCCTTCTCTGATGACCCTTCTAGTTCTAAGTCATCTTTGGTTTCCCAACATTTTAATCAATCTTTGGTTGACAAAGTGGTCATGTCGATGCAATCTTCGGCTGACACCACTCCTCTTTCACGGAGTGATGTGTCTTTTGACCATGTCCTTAGCATTTCCAATTTAGTACCTTCTGAACAAGGGTGCACTCCACTCTCCTCGAGTACACTCCCTCCAAGTCCTAGGATAGTTTCCTTCGATTGGAATGATCTTGTAGAGCCTCACCTTCCTTCATATACACCCTTCCAGATAATGGTTGGATTTAATAAATTAAGCATTCGTCGAACTATTGTAGATGAAGGATCCTCTGCAAGTATTTTACATCATCGGCTTGGCAAGTTTTGGGTTCTCCCAAGCTTGTGTCAACTACTAGTGAGTTGTTGGCTTTCAACAGAAAACCTAGAAAATGTTTGGGGGTTCTGCATCAATTTCATATCACGTTAGGTGGGAAGACTATATGAGTTGATCTGTTAGTGATGCCAAAACCTTTAGACTTTAATTTGCTTCTTGGGTGTGATTATGTGTATGTGATGAATGTTGTGGTGTATACGCTCTTTCTTGTGATGCATTTCCCTCACAACATAAGCATTTTCACTATTGATCAGTTTTCATTTGATAATCACCATCCTGGTTCGTCTTTACCTCAGGTTTTCCCTTTGTGTGTTCCTAGTGTTCGAGTAGACTCTTCCCTATCACAGGTGAATTATGTGGCATCTTATCCTCAATGTTCAATTTCTCCTTAGAAGGATCCTTTACAGTTATGTTCTCCTTCTAGAGACAAGGTCTCAGCAATTGATTAGGTGCTTTATTCGATGGGGGCATGAGATCCCTTGCTTCCTCCTATTGGCCCGAGTAATCTGGAATTTCCTCTTGAGTTTGATATTGTTGTTTGTAAGACCTAGAGCCCTCGTATTTGTGAGTTGTCAGGCCCCGGCTTCATGGATTTTGAGTTGCCTTTAGATGAGGTCATCCTTGAAACTATGATGATGGATCTTCAACCTCCTCTTGAACTGGAAGATTTACTGGTTGGATACCAAAGAAGCCCTTGGCCTGATCCTAGCAATGGGCTCTACCTAGAGAACTACGATGCATAAGACGCAAGGTTGTGTGTTCCTATGTACATATTGTATTTTTAGGGTTTCTTGTTTTCAAGTTTTGTATCCCTTAATACTTGTCTTTATCAGAGGTTTATATATTGGACTTATTAACTTTTGGGTAAGTGTTTTGGTCTTATATACAGGACTTTGGAGACATTTTTATTTGGTACCTTTCCATTCCATGTCGATCCATTATGACAGGTAATGATCTTGAAACTGGCATATAGGTTAGGGTGCATTTCACTCAAACTATTGTATTCTCAGTTACCATTGTCGTCTAAACCTAGGGTCAACCCCATAAATGAACAATAAAACCTTTCTCTTTGCTTAAGGCATCATTCGACTAATGGTAGAGCCTACCTTCCATGGGAACTCTAGTATAGAATCATTTTGCATTCTGGTGCTCATGTTGCAAGTATGTTTCTAGGCTCGAGGGTCATGTTTAGTCCTACAATAAGTTTGCGTTTGAACTTCATGCTTCTTACTCTCTCTCATTCTGGCCTTTTTTTGCGGGACCCCTATCTTACATGCTGCTCTTCAACAGCATTATGGAGTCCATAACTAAGCTCTTTCTAGATTCCTTAAAATTGAAAAGATTGTTGAGTGACATTGTTCCTTGTACACTCATTAAATGGATCTGAAGGAACGTATGTCCAGTGCAAGTTTACCCCCTTTTTTAAAACTGGACAAGACTGTTCACAAAAAAGGAATACTCTAGCCTACAGTCTAGAAGAGTTATCCTAAGCTGTGTTTTATACTTTTTCAGGCTCAGGGGACTAAATTTACGAAAAAGGATGAGGGGGTCCATATTTAATCTCTTTTCAGACTCCTTAAAATTGAAAAGATCGTCGAGTGATATTATCTTTGTCACACTCATTAAAAAGGTTTTGAAGAGGCATCCTTTCAGTATAAGTTTAACCCTTTTCTTGACCGATTAGACTATATACAAAAAAGGATTAGTTTGGCCCTACTGTGACCAAAAGAGTTCTCCTTGGTATGATTTTACTCTTTTTCGGGCCCTGGAGACTAAACTTACGAAAAAGACCATTATGGGAAGTTTAATTTCCAAAGTTGAGATGTATATGCATATGCATATTGACAACTCGCGCTTTTAGGCCTAAGGTTGAGTTTAGCATGTTGTCGTTGAACCAAATTGCCTATGCATTCCTATCAGTTCTCAGCCTTGCATTTCATGCCTTTGCGACTTGACACCTTATCCCTAGAGGAGACATTTACTCGAGCATCTTTATCCTGCACATGCTTTCCTTGCATTGAGCATAGGTATGTTCCTTGCGCTATGGAACTAGTTTTCTTTCCCACGACACTTGTTTCCTCCATTGTACTATAAGCATTCTTTTATTCTTTTTCAAGCTTCTATAACACAAAAAAGACGAAAAAAAAAAATTGGGAAAACATCTGATCTCTTTTGTTGCAAATAGTCTTGTCACCCTTGACCAAAGCACAATATTGAGTCTATATCTCATCATTTTGGGTTTAGTATGGCTTTAAAAGACTTTTTCTCACTTTGAGTTTTTTCTCCCCCGATTGGTGATTCTTCCAACTATATGGAGCGTTTGTTGATACCTCTTGTGTCATAAATGTATCCCAGTTTATGAGTCATGTTGCCCAAGTCACATAACGTGTCATGCTTATGTTCAAAGGAAATTTTTCAACCTGTGTCGTTCATTTTGCAGTTATCCTTTGACCTTGCAAGTTGGCCTTCCCAATTTGAGTTGTATCATCACAAGTATCATTCTCTTTGTCCGATCTCTTCCAAAACTTTTCCTTTCTGCCACCCCTCATGTTGGCTGATGGACGATGCCTTAATGCCTTCCTTCAAGTGAGTTCCCTCCCATCGACTTCAATACATCTTCCTCTGGGAGAGGGATCTAGAGATATGTTTTGTACCTTGGGGATTGTAGTCATCAGTGGCAAGTTCCCTCGCTATTGACAGTGGGAATACATCAATGTCCCCTGCTTGATAGTTTTTACCAAGTGTTTGATGCCAACTCATTTATTCACACATGTTAGATAGTACCATGGTACCTTGACTCTCATCATCATTATCAGTGGGTTGTATTGCGTTTGATAATGGTATACATGAACGATCGGTAATCAAACAATGTCTTATTGCATTCGACTTTGACTCATATATTCAAATAGTGTAGACTTGTACCATGTTGGAGACCTATTTTGTGATCCTTCCTGGATCATATGGTGCCACCTCACATACATTGGTACTTGCATAGGATTAGTTTTTTCAATCTCTTGGTTCCATATATCCTCTGTTTTGGATCTTGGGATAGAGATCCACTGTGTATTCTTTGTGGTCATGCTTGCTACTTTATATTTATCACATGGATCCACTATGTATTGTTCATGGCCATGAACATTAGTCATACTTTCGTATGTACCATGGATCCACAATGTATCTACTTTGGCGGCCATTCTTTATCACTCCTGAGCATGGGTATGCCTGACTTGGGAAACAAAACTCTCGCTTGATCTTTGCTGACGGTATTGCTTTTTGGATTAGTTATTTGGGATCCTATGTGGATACTTCGATGCATCCTCACCTCTCAGAGTTCATAATGTATTTCATCTATCATTTTTCCCTTCTAACCTTACACATTAGGGGGCATATGCTATAGCACAAAATGACACACCTGTGCATTTGTGTCATGGCCAAACTCTTTCCCAATGCTTGCTAGAATTTTCCGTAAAAAGTCCTCTCAAGAATCATTTAAAAAACATTCTTTAAGAGCATATATGTGGGTTTCCCTAGTGCAACATGTGGACATCCGCGACTTTCCTCACTGCAACCCGCAGATGCCCTCATTTTTGGTGAAAAATAAAATAATCTCATGATTTAGGGCGGGATTTTCGGTTGGGATCGTTCCCCAACAACCCTTTCTCGTACACAATGAAATTCAACTCCCCAAACATATTTGGGAAGATATAAAACAACCATAGAGGGATAAAGAGAAGAACACAAGTCCATTGGTGCAAAGTTATGTTGTCAGCATCTAACAAGCCTCCTTTCCCTATATTCTCTGAGAAATACCCCCTTTAATCTGGAAACTCCTTTTCCAAAGCTTCTTTCTCATTTTGTGTGGTTATAGGGTGTCTCCTTATCCCTATCTAATTCATTAAGAGAATTATTTATCGGTTGATTTGATGCTTGAAGATTCCCATAGGAATCCAGACAATTGGCTTCAAGACGGTGCCTAAGGTTGGACAAGGTTGTAACTTACCTTTTCCACTTGTTGGTAATAAAGATCTTGTTTTCCCCTAGACTTATCTTCATTGTACATTTATCTATATGCTTATTTTGACTCTAACATCTAACATGCACACGTTTATGATCATATAACTACTTTCGTCATAGACCTAGTTTTTGTTGATTTTTCAATAAGCTAGGTTAAGCATGAATTTCATTTCATTTTAGCATTTGTATTAACCATAAACAATAATGTTGTAGCAACCAAGATCACAAGAACAAACACCATGCACAAGAACACAAGAAGTATCCTGGGAAACCCTTCTAAACAAGGGAAGAAAACCCAACCAAATCCTTTTCTATATTCTTCAAGAGAAAGACCTTCACCACCAATAAGACCTAGCACACAAGAGGGTGCTCAAACTCTAGAATACTAGCGCCCAAGAGAGGTGCACACCTTTTTCCAAGTAGATGTACTTGCTGAAATTTCCAAACTCACCTGAAGGATATGTTTCCTCAATGGGGAATTTACCTTTACTTATACTAACCAGAGCCTGTCAACATAAGTGTCTATTGACACAACAAGGCTGACCTCACTAGCTTATAATATAATTAATATTAAAAAGATTAATTATCTTTTACATCAATTAGCAGTCACATTAAGGTGGGGTCGACATGTACCCTTTACATTACAATTAGGGTTACATGCAGGTCTGACTCTTGGACAATATATCAAAGGATTTGATACACCCACTAGTGCTCATCCACTAGGGGCACATCCATAGGGATGTCTATATCTCTGTCTCACTACATTACACAGAAGAACCGGATCTTCACACGTTCACCTGTGCTTGTCCACGGGCACGTCCACTCTACATATCTTCTTTCCCACTGCCTCACATAGGAGAATCATCTGGAGTTTTCTCGTCAACTCTGCTTCTCAGAGGAGGCTAATACAACATCTTCATTTATGTTCACATGACAATGCACCCAACACTTTGAAATTTCACACGTTCACCTTGTGCTCAGCCACAGACATGTCTAACTCAATAGATCGCCTTTACCACTGGATAATCATCTGGAGTTCTTCTCAACTCTCCGAATGGAGGAGGTCATCTCTACATTCTAGCTCTATCTCGGGCATGAACCACGTACCCTTCTTAGGGGCTTTCTCTCAGGTTTGTAAGTTGAGAGAAAGACTCACATAGCTGCAATGATCCACATCTCACAGGTTTGTAAGCTGGAGAATGTCTCACGTAGTTGCAATCATCGACACTCACTCTCATATAGGGAGGCATTCTTCATCGTGCTAAGTCTCACACAGATGTACTCTGAATTTTGTCTTGGCTGGAGTCATCAGTACTCCCTCTCAACTAGGAAGGCATTCTTCACCAAGTTATTTTGGTGAAAATGTATGCAATCTTCTCATGTGTAGGAAGGTACTGCATGTGTACTATTTTTCTTCTGCATCATATCTCTGATATAAGAATATTCCATCTCATCGTGTTTCAATCCATCAAGAAACACTAGGTTCTCAAGGAGCTTTATACATAGCTCTTGGTTGTCATCATAGGGTCCATCTCGTGCTCAAGTAAATCTGTCAGAATCTTGTGAAGCCATACTGCTTCGCATACTCAATGATACATACTATGCTTCTATGGTTTTCAAGACCATAGAGATTTTGTTTTCTGCCACATCCGGAAAGCATGGCAAACTTCATGTTAGAACATCAACTAGATGTGCTCTTCTAGACCACTATACTTTCTGCTCAATCTGAATAGGCATATCCTGCAAACTCAAGTTCACATTGGAGGCATATCTCATGCCATATCCAACTATGCCTCGTATATATATCTTAATACATGTTTTGTTGTTGTCTAGTGAGTCTGTCTTGCTTGACTCATGAAATGACTAAGCACATTCAATGCATGGCATGAATCAGGTCTAGTGTTAACCAGATACATCAGTGATCCAATCAGTTGTGGATCAATCTCATCTGAATCATCATCAATATTCTTCTTTAAATCCATCACGGTGGATTTTGCATTCTATCATACTTGCACTTATTTAATGTTTTCACTGTATATTTTGCTTGACTCAGGAAAATCTCATCGGTCCTCTGTCATACGTCTTGTCCCAAGAAGTGGTGCATCATACTCAGATTCTTCATCTCGAATTCAGAAGTCAAGGATTACTTGTATCCAACAACAAGGCTTTTTGAATAAGTCATCAAAATCAGGCTCTTGTCACCAACATTGTAATGATATAGATTTTGATCAACAACACTCTTGCTGAAATCCAAACTCGTAAAATTTTTATCTATCTGATATAGTTTCCAACTCATGGATGGTAGTACAGATGGAAGTGTATCGGGTTTACTAGATAAAGTGTCTCATTATAGACAACTCCCTCTGTTTTGTGAGAAACCTTTGGCTATAGATTTCATTTTGTATTTCTCGACACTTCCATCAGTTGCATGCTTGATCTTATAGATCCACTTGGAAGTTACCACAGACTTCCATTCTGGTCTTTGAATAATATCTTATGCATCATTCTTTAAAATATATTGGTATTCTTCTATTATGGAATCTTGCCATCCATGTTCTCTTGATGCTTTCTCAGGATGAGCCTTTGAGAGGCTTGTATGTTTCTTTGCCTCTTGCAAAGTGAGTCTAGGTAGGCATTTTATGCCCTACTACAATACTATAAACATATCAACTGGATCAACTGGATCACCTGGAATAATGTTTGTCTCCCTCTGAACTATTGAAGGGGGAGAAGGTATTGTCTTACTGTTAATCTCCATCTGAGATTCTCTGGATCTTTGAAAGACTATCTCTTCTTCAAGGACAACGTCTATGCTTGTCTCAATCTTTCTCTGACTAGGAATGTCGATCTCGAATGTCTTTGAAGATTCAATGTATCCTTTCTTTCTAAAGGATCTAACTTGAACTTCTTCTCTTTGGGTACATGAAAATACATTGGGCACCCAAATAACCTGAAGTGTTCAATCTCAGGCTTCATTCCGGTGAAGTCTTCTTCGAGAGTTATGTTTTTCAAAGTCTGGTGAAGACTCTTGTTTTGAACATATACTGTGTCATGCATGCTTTATGCCCATAGACTCATATAAGGATTATTATCATGTGTTATTGCTTTGGTTGCCCCAATGATGGTTCTATTCTTCCTCTTTCTAAAATATTTTTGACTCCTTCTGAGTCAAGTGGCTCCCTCTGAAGGATAAACATCGTCCTTTGATATCAACCTATCTGGAACAAGAAAACAAGAGGAACCAAAACAATAATATCTCCTAAAGGAGAATAATGAGTGCATCCCTAGAATCAAAACAATTTAAGGATTGTTGCCACAACTACAACACCTACTTGTAATGTAGCAAACTTTAGAAATATAGGTTAGAGGAATAACAATTACATTAATCAAACCTGGAGTCTTCACTTCTAGTGTGTTGTTCCTCTAAATGCACTGAGATCCCTCTAGATCCAAGACTTCATCAAAAGGTTCCTTCATCTTGCAATTACCCTCATGATAATGACACAAATAATATATATACAAATGCATACCTGAGGGTGTTGATATGATTTTTCCAATGGCACATGGTTGATCTTTGTCCTCTCACATCTTCATGAAGGAGGTATGTCACAGTGACACCTTTTTGTATCACCCACAATAAGTCTTCCTTTGAAGTCTTGTCTTCCAGGAACTGAGTTTCCTTGAATCATCAAGCTTTCCTCCCATTATGATTTTGCTCATTTTTGGATTCTTCACAAACCCTTGTCAACTTGGCTAGTAAACCTAATTGTTAGGTTAGGCTAGCACTTTTAGGTTTAGTTGTACTTATGACTGCCAACAATAAGCCTCTGAAAGATAGGAGAACACTGGTGAGTTGAAGAGCTCCTTCAAGGAATTTCAGAAACCCTACTTTTGAACTTTCTACATAATTTAGTGAAACCCTAGAAACCCTAGGGCCAAAAAGTCAAAATGCTTGGAAATGCAATATGAATCTTGTTGGAGGTGCGTTAAAGGATGTCGTACACTCCTAAGGTAATTTGAGCCCCAACGTCCAAGTTCCAAGTGTTGAAACACTCAAAAGAACAGGGTCATACGGATTTTCTGGAAACCCTAGGAGGGTCATACGGTTCTGCAGAAGAAGAGGGATGATTGGTAAAAGTATGTAGCTTGTGCAATGGATTCTTCAATACCTATGTTCTGATACCATGTTGATTTTTCAATAATCTAGGTTAATCATGAAGTTCATTTCATTTTAGCATTTGTCTTAACCATAAACAATAATGTTGCAACAACCAAGATCACAAGAACAAACACCATGCACAAGAACACAAGAAGTATCCTGGGAAACCCTTCTCAACAAGGGAAGAAAACCCATCCAAATCCTTTGATATATTCTTCAAGATAAAGACCTTCACCACCAATAAGACCTAGCACACAAGAGGGTGCTCAAACCCTAGAAGACTAACACCCAAGAGAGGTGCATACCTTTTCCCAACTAGATGTACTTGCTGAAATTTCCAAACTCACATGAAGGATATCTTTCCTCAATGGGGAATTTACCTTTACTTATACTAACCAGAGCCTGTCAACATAAGTGTCTATTGGCATAACAGGGTCGACCTCACTAGCTTGTAATATAATTAATATTAACAAGATTAATTATCTTTTACATCAATTAGCAGTCAAATTAAGGTGGGGTCGACATGTACCCTTTACATTACAATTAGGGTTATAGGCAGGTCTGACTCTTGGACAATATAGCAAAGGATTTGATACACCCACTAGTGCTCATCCACTAGGGGCACATCCATAGGGATGTCTATATCTCTAGCTCACTGCATTACACATAAGAACCATATCTTGACACGTTCACATGTGCTCGTCCACAGGCACGCCCACTCTACAGATCTTCTTTCCCATTGCCTCACATAGGAGAATCATATGGATTTTTCTCATCAACTCTGCTTCTCAGAGGAGGCTAATACATCATCTTCATTTCTGTTCACATGACGATGCACCTAGCACTTTGGGATTTCACATGTTCACCTTGTGCTCAACCATAGGCATGTCTAACTCAACAGATCGCCTTTCCCACTAGATAATCATATGGAGTTCTTCTCAACTCTCTGAATGGAGGAGGTCATCTCTACATTCCAGCTCTGTCTCAGGCAAGAACCGCATACCCTTATTAGGGGATTTATCTCAGGTTTGTAAGCTGAGAGAAAGACTCACATAGTTGTAATGATCCACATCTCACAAGTTTGTAAGCTGGAGAATGTCTCACATAGCTGCAATCATCAACAATTTTGTATCTGTCTTGCAGGTTGATTCCAACAAAAGATCAAGAGTTCTTTGGAAAATTGGAACGGGGATCGACATCAAACAGGAGAATAAGGTGTACCTTCTTTTCTCCTCTCTATCCCTACCTTATCCTAATTAAAGTAGTTATTTTATTTGGTTTTTGTGTGCTTGTCACTGTGGGGAGACATTCATCTCTTTCACTTGGTCTTTCTCTGTTGTGATTATGACCCACGATCACAATGGAAAAATCCCTTAATCACTTATCACTATACCCTTAATAGATATTCCCCTTGTTTTAGTGAAGGACAAGTCCAACACAAGGGAGGCTTCATGAGTGACCCTAGGGGGATTATAACGGGAGAAGCAAGGAGCTAGAAGAACACCCTTATAGGTAAAGGTTAAAAATAGGATTGAGGCTTGAGGAAGGAGTCTTTGGAGTTGGTAAATGATTGTCAAGGTTGTGCGCCTACAAAACAATCTTATACATGCCCAAACAAGACAATATATAATGATACAAGCCTAAAAACCAATAGGGAATCAGGAAGAAACCTTGCTATCCCAAAATTGCAGAATTACGGAAACAAATATCAATAGTAAAGAAACTAAGATAGCTTCAAATTTAACCATCAAAGTCAATTATATGATGTTGGAAAATAAAGCTAGCAAATAGTAGACAATCTTCCAATGTTTGAACAAAGACTTTGAAAGCAAGAAAGGGTTGTTAATGATTGTTATCAGTAGTGTTTTATAACAGCGTCATCGTTGTATAAAACCTTTACTATAACATCAAGTTCTAGCCACTAAATCAACAAGTAATCCACCTAAACAATAGCTCTCAAACATTAGATCAATATCACAACTTACAAGTAAACTTCAGCAGTAGAAAAGTCAGTAAAGAGTAAGAGAAAGTGAGTTTATTGCAACCCTATTGGATTTATCCTAATGCTCTTTAGGGAAACTCAATTACTTATCAAATCAATATGCCCTTAGGTCACAAGATAGCTTCAAGCATGTAAAATTTAGATCCAAGCTTGAACAATTCAATATCTCAAATTTCATGTTTACCAATGCAACAATATTCAATCTCCAATGCAAAGATTGGTGCCTTATATATTGGGTTATGGAGTCTCTTGTTGAAAGCTAGGGTTTATTACTCTTCTAGGGGTGTAAGCCTTTTTACTCCCTAGAGAAAAAAAAACCTTAGCAAGGTCTTGCTACAAGGTTATAAGCCTTTTTACTCCTTGTAGCGATCCTTAAGCCTTTTCTATAAGAATAGAAAGAAATTCCTTGATGGAGGGTGTATTCCTTTATAAAGGGTTTGACAAAAATAACCTTGAAATCAAGAAGAAACGCACAAAATTGAGGAAATTATTTACCTAATCCAAGATATAGCATGTAAAACCCTTACTTATTAAAGATATTCCACCAAATTGCCAAGAACAAGCATCCAAGAGAAGTTGTTAGCCTTAATTCCACCAATAGACAAGTGTTGCATCCATAAAGACAAGAAACAAGAGATAGTGAGTTGCCCAAGAGGGATGAGATTTTAGTCTAAGAGAAAAATGCTCAAGGGATGAGTTATGAAAATGAAAAATAGATGGCCTCTATTGATACAAGGCCATCTAAACCAATTTTTCCACATAAAAATGTTAACAACAAATCAAAAGAGGTTTGACCCCCTTTATTTGCTCTTACAAGTTACAAAAACAAAAATTACATAAAGTAAAACCCTAAGAAGGGTGTTGTCATGCCCTAAAAGGGTGACATAGGGCCTAAAAGTGAGACGTTGAGCCTCTAGATGCATGTCGTTGGGCCTCCAAATTCCATGTGTCAAGCTCTCATATTCTAGGGTGTTATGACATGCATCTTATTCCTTCAAACCACATCACATCACCTCCAGAACCATCAAGCCCACCAAACCCTAGCCTCTCAAATGATGTCAAAGTCTTAGTAAATGATGTCCTAGGACTCCAAAGGCCAACGTCCAAGTGGAAGGGACTAATATATCATTCTCTAGTGTTGTCAAAGTGCCTCCAAAGGCAATGCTCATCATTCGTGTTTATAATATTTCCAGGGTGCTTTGACTGGCCTGTGGGGTTTGGCGTCCATCCTTTGTGTTTTCAACCCCTCATGAATGTCAAACTGGCATAATTTCTCCATGGATAGATTTCACCGAGCAAGGTTCTGCAAAGACAAACAAGTACGCCCTCCAAGGGTCCACAAGTCACATGTATCATCCCAAGTAAGCCACATTCAATAAAGGAACCACCCAAACATGTGCATAAGATCCCCCCTTTTCAAACTAAACAAATGCTCAAAGACCTTATAAAATTTGCTAAATTTAAGTATGGGAGGGTTGTCATGGTGCCCTTTTGGGTAGAATAAATCCCAAGTCAAGGAGTGTTTCCCAAGATGACCCTCTATAAGTCATGTAGTGAATATGACGTGGATTGGTGTTAGACTTTTGGGCATGGGGTTCTGGACATATCAAGGGCTCATATTGTCTCATTTATGGGTGCCTTTGTGGAGGGTGTGTTGCATCCCTCGTTTGCAATGCAACATTTTTCCAAGCCATTTTATTTTCCATTAATTTATTATGGTCCAAATATGCGCAATAAAAAGTAAGGAGCATCGCAATGCCACTTAAAGTTAGGAACACATTGAGTTCCATGTGCAACGAAAGTAAAAGAAACCGTAAATGCATTCCCCCAACAAACGGGACATTTATTACTTATGTGTTTTCCTTTTTAAAGGTCCTTGACTTTTTATGGAGAAGCATTTCATTACTCTCGGGACCTTAGGGCGAGCATCTAGAGGGATAATTTATGGATTTTAACTTTTTCCATCTACAACACCTATGGGCCTTCATCCCCTTCTTCCCATGAAATGAGGTACACGCCATTCTTTGGGTCAATAATACAAAAATCCCAAAAGATGAGGAAACAAGGTAAGAAGCGTGGAAAGTGGCAAGTATGGGTGGGAATGGTATGATGATCGATCAAGGAGACCCCCCAGTAGAAACACTTTCCCCAAGGGTGACCCACTTACTAGGAAACCATGTCAACCACCTAGGTGAAATAAGGAAAAAGGTGTAATTTCCAAGCAAACGTTTTCATAATCAAGAAAGGACCCTTTGCAACATGCTCAAATGCTTCAATTATTAAAGTGACACTTACCAGGAAATCAGACTTGTTACCTCATGAAGGAAAACTTGTTGTCTTTTTTGGACCAAGATGGAGTGGCGTACATTGTTATGCTATTGTCGATATGTGATAGAGAGGAAGGGCTATGTCTACTCAAAGTGGGATCAACTAGTCATCTGTCTCTCGACATTCGATGTCTTCAACCTGGAAGCCTTGAGACATCATCTCCTTAGTTACCCCTAGCCTAGGGGGTGTAACAGACTGCAAGATATATAAGTTTGCTTTGTCCAAAAAGAGGGAGTTTTCCTATGCCTAATCTCTTAACAACAACGGTAGCACAATATTATTTGGGTCTGTGAAAAAAATTCTCGTTACAAAGCTTGGGGTAACCATTCTTGTTGTCTTATCAACATAGTTAACAACCATCTCCGCTGCAGTTAAATTTTCTTTTGTCAGAATATTCATCAAAGAATAAAAGTTCTTAATAAATTTTTGCATGTAATATTGTACTATGGTCCTTCAAAATCATTTATTTTATGCTCATGTCAGTTGATGGGGGATTTCTTAAGGTCCTTGTTTTGACAAACCTTTCCCCATCAACTCCAACACATTATCTCAAGTCAAGGTTAGAGATTTAATAGTGCCTTGGAATCTGCATGATTAATGGTAGATCTCCTTGTTGTCAATCATGGGGATTCAACAATGCCTCTTGATTGACGAATCTTGTAGGTAACTCAACATCATCACATCTATTTGTACCTATCAAGATGCACTAAGGTACTCTAAGGTACTTTAGCAGTCATTGTCATTAAAGGTAAGTTGCTTCACGTTGGTTAACGACATACCTTAATGGTCAATAATCCAATGATTTATTTTCATGCTCGCCACCAACACATGTATTCCCATGATAAGAAATGTACCTCGGGTTTGGGTAGTGGTTGAAGACTATTTGATCAACAATAGCTTACAACAGGTCATTTCTTTGTTCTAAAATTTCAAGTTCAACATGTTAAGTTCAGATTCAGTTTTCATATTCTTAGCTTTCATGTTTTCAATTCTCCTCTATTATCAACAACTCTCAGTCTTGATATATTTCATCTTCATTGTTGAACCTTTCAATATCAACTTCGATATTTGTAATTTCAGAAGCTGCAAGTAGTATGGTAATCATTGAGCAACCATGTAGCCATTGTTTTCTATAGTTACAGGACCGTTTTATTAGTTACATGATGACCTATAGCCTATTGGATTGAAGTATGTCCATCATTTACATGCTAGCATCTTCACAAGTAAGGGTCTGGAGTTTCCCAAGCACCCCTTGGGTCCTTCCCTTCATCATTCTACAGGTCTACATCAACAACATTTGCTGGATTACTAAGAGTGGGGGTGAATCAGTAATAGAGATTTTTAATCCTTTTAACCACAATATGTAAGTCTTATTTATCTTTATGATCAATATAACATTATCATCCAATAAGTGCAGAGTAAATAAACCATGAACCATGCACAATCATACACATACACAGTACACCAGTATTTTCACGTGGAAACCCAATGCAAGAGAAAACCACATAATGCTTTTTCCTATATGTCTTTAAGAATTACATTCATTGGAAGCACCAAACTTCTTTGTTCTCTAGCTGCAACTGGAAGGAGGCTCTGACCCCCTATATTTTTAGGCTACAACTTGAGGGAAGCTCAAACTCCCCAATTCTCTAGCTATAACCAAAAGGAGGCTACAACCCCCTATATTCTTCAGCTACAACCGGAAGGTGGCTACAACCACGTATACTTGCCCTGTACTACTGCCCTGAAATATAAGTGAAATGATGAAACCACTATCACACTGTAACTGTGAGATATACCACTGTAAACTTGTATCAATTTATGCCAACAACTTGTAACCAACCTGTACCAATAGCCTGCGATCTACCTGTACCTGTAACCTTCATGTACCAAAAAAAACTAGCAAGTACGCGACTTGTCTGTATTGCATCATGCGTATGTACACGACCTATCTATACTGTAGCCTGCGTATGCCTTCTAAAAACTAGGGTTTTCACCTTCCTGAAAAAACTCTAACCCTTTGTTGCCTTTGTGTCTTATGCATACATCCTCATACATATCCCTTAACCAAGTCCATCTATATCTCTCTAGTCATGTGCTAGACATGTGTGTATAATCATCAACAAGTGTAATAACCATCACATGGACTAGACATCAAACCCTCATTGATATGCAATCTCACACTACATCAACAAATTCACAACCACTTCACAACTACAAGCTCTCAACCATGTACCAAAAAAACCCTTAACCATATGCCAATAAATACAAGATGTGCCTCAACACTAACAAGATGTACCAATGATGAATATCAAATGACCCACCACTATATTTATGTAGATCTGGCTTATATAGTAAGTTCCATACAACCAATAGCCTCTCTAGGGAAAATCCTCAAACCCCAATAGCCATTTCTCATGTAGACAACAAAATCTAACTACTCATAGAAATAAGACATACCTTTTGAACCTGGAGATAGATCTGTTGTACTTGATCACTGTAGACCTTCCTGGGAGCTTGCTTTCAGATTCTAGAGACCTGACATCTTCATCTCTTCAAGTTTTCATGGATTTTCCCAAATGTACACACCTTGTTATTCTACTATCCCACGTATGTAAGTGTCCTTCTCCACTGCAGCCCGCATACACCTTAAAAACTAGGGTTTTTTCAGTATTTTCTACAATTTTGAAACTTTCACCGTCAACCCTTCATGCTACCTCATACTTGCGTAACTTCAGATTTATCAATGAGTACCTACAATAAACCTTACACAATAATAGATATTCAATATGCTCAATAGGTGCTAATAGGAGAGCATTGTTCTTTTATTTATACTTCCATGTAGCTTCCTCAAGGGGTTACCTTCTAACCAACTTAATTGAATTTCCTTCTTTTAGGGCTAACCCACTTCTAACCCACTTAAATTACTACAATTAGTAAATTCTCCACTTCTAGTTGCAACTAATTTATTGCAACAACTTAACCCATGATTAACTCCTAGTTTCACCCACTTGACTAGTCAACTTCTTCTAGGAGCTTCTAGAATAATTTGACTTCTTTGACTGTCTAGATAACTCATGAGAGTACTCCAACTTCACAAGGCCATAAATCTCTAACCGTGAGGAGTAATGTGACGTTCCACATATCACCGGAAATGAAATGACATATACTATCCGTCTAGAATAGTCTTACTTGGAAATATACTAAACTTCATACCATTATACATCAAACAATATTAAGTCTCTTAACCATATTATTGGCCAGACTTGCTTCAAGGGTTGACATCAATGACAACCAACCCAATTAATCAACAATATCCTCCTTTGGCATTGATGGAAACACTCTGATGCAACATTGAAGTCATATTGCTCATGCTTCCCCTCTTACCATCTCTCCCCCTGGAAACATGCCTCTATGCTCTCTCTCCAAGCATCTAACTCTTTATCCTGCATTTGATGAATCTCCCCCCCTTTGACATCAATGGCAAAGGTAACTTCCCATCGGGGATGCTCCCCCTAACTGAATTATCCTCTTTATGGTGATTCCTCATGTAAATCTAAGACATATAAAATAAGCATTCAAAAGCATTTGTTTTGGAGTAGAAATTATTCTGAGTCTCTCGCAAAGATACTCAAAGGCTTCCCTTGGAAGCAGTTTTGTAAAGATATTTGCAACCTATTATTTTGTTCCCACATATTTGACTCTGATGTTCTTCTCTGCTACTTGTTCCCATAGAAAGTGATACTTGATTGGAATGTGCTTCATCTTGGAGTGCATCATTGGATTCTTTGAGATATTGATGGTGCTTGTATTATCACAATATATTGGAATGGGCTCATCATACTCAACATGCATATCTATTAGAGTTTGTTTCATCCATAGAACCTGTGTACAACATGTTGTTACAACAATATACTCTGCTTCAGTTGTATACAATGTTACCGATTATTGTTTCTTGCTTAGCCAAGATACCAAACACTCGCCCAAGTAGAACATTGTTCCACTTGTGTTTCTTTGGTCATCAATGCAACCTGCCCAATCTGCATCTGTATAGGCAATAAGTGATAGATCCTTTCCTTTTGGATACCATTATCCAAACTCTTATGTACCCTTGAGATATCTGAATATCCTCTTTACTGTTGGAACATGTGATTCCTTTGGTGCTGCTTGAAATCGTGCCACTTGTCCAACTTCCTGCATTACATCTGGTCTGGACGTTGTCACATAAAGTAAGTTGTCAATCATTGACTTGTACTGCCTCCGATATGTAGACTTTGAATCATCATCTTTACTTAACTTGCAACTGGTTTGCAATCTTCCATTCTGAACCTCTTTAGCATTTCTATGATACACTTAGTTTGAGAAATAAAAATGCCTTGGTTGCTTTAACATATCTAAAGACCCCAAAAAAATGATTGTTCTCCAAGTAATGACATTTCAAATTCATTCTGCATATCCTTTGCAAATTTCTGGCTTAACATGTCATTATCACTTCCAAAAATAATATCATTAACATAAACTTCAATTAATAAAATAATATATCCGGTTACCTTGATGTAGAGGTTACTATCTGCATTTCCTTTTCTGAACCCTTGTTGTTGTAGATATTTGTCCAGTCTAGAATACCATGCTCTAGGGGCCTGTTTTATACCATACAAGACCTTCTTCATCCTGCAAACATAATATTCATTCCTTGACAACTTAAATCCTTATGGTTACTCAATGTAGACTTATTTTTCTAGTTCCCCATTCATAAAGGTTGATTTCACGTCCATCTTATACACTTTAATATTCTTAGAGAATGCATATGCTAGGATCAATTTGATTGCTTCCATTCTGGCAACTACGGCAAAAATTTCTTCAAATTCAACAACTTCAACCTGTGTGTATCCTTTACATACCAATCTAGCTTCGTTCCTCGTAACCTGTCCATCTTCATTCAATTTATTTATAAAGACCCACTTTGTGCCAATCACATTCTTGTACCTTGGTCTTGGAACCAATTCTAAAGTGTTATTCTTCTCTATATGATCCAACTCTTCATCCATGGTCTTTATTAAGAATTCATCCTTGTTCACTTCTTCAAAATTGTTTGGTTCAATCGAGGATAAGAGTGATAGGTGTAGTTGTTCTGGTGAACGAATTCTTCTTCTAGTCTCAACTCCTGCATCTTTGTTCCCGATAATATGATTTGAGGGATGATTCTTTTGTAAACATCTTCCCCTTATGCTGCTTCTTCTTCGTAAACTTGTTCCACTGACTCCTTTTCTTCTTCCTTTATTTTCCATCCACCTGTCTCATCAACCGTTACATTGATGTTTTCCACAATTTTTTTGAGCCTTAGATTGTAACACTTGTATGCTTTCCTTGTACTTAAGTACCCAACAAGTATGCCTTTGTCCATACAAGAATCAAACTTTCCCATTCTTCCATCTTCTCTTTTGATGTAGCATTTGCTTCCAAAAACTCTGAAGTTCTTCACATTTGCATGTCTTCCTTTCCATGGCTCGTAAGGAGTTTTATCACTATTATTTCTGAGCATTACTCTTTTTTGAATGTGAACTATTGTATGCACTACATGTGTCCATAATACATCTTTCAACTTAGAATCCATTTTCATTGTGTCTGAGAATTACTCTATGTTGAATGTGAACTTTGTTTTTCCTTTCGACAAATACATTCTGTTGAGGTGTCCTAGCAACAAAGAATTGTCTTTTTATTCCATGATTGCTGCAGAAATCCATAAATTCCTTTGAAGTAAACTCTCCTCCATTATCATATCTCAAACATTTGATTTTTGAATCCATTTCATTCAACCATTTGCTTGTATACCTTGAAGTTTTCAAATGCTTCTGATTTCTTACTGAGAAAACAAACTACAGTCATCCTTGTATAATCATCAACAAATAACATAAAATATTGCTCACCTTTTAAACCCTTTGTTCTAGTTGATCCAACTAGATCAATATGCACAATTTCCAGTGGTCTTGTTCTGGAGTATTCCTTTGATCTGAACCTGGCCTTTGATTGTTTTCCTTGTTGACAATGCTTACATAATGTGTTGGTTGGCTTTGTAATCTGGGGCATTTCTCTGACTGCTTCCTTTTTTCTGACTTTGACAAGGTTATCAAAGTTTATGTGACCCATTCTTCTGTGCCATAGCCAAACTTCAAATCCTTTCCTAGACAACACTTTTCATTTCCAATTTCACTTAATACATATATGTTGCTTCAAGTTCTTCCAATTGTTGCAACCAATTTACCCGAACCTGCTTTTGTTATCTCGCACTTTTGTGAATCAAATATAAGTTTGTGACCTTGGTCACACATTTGACTTACACTTAGAATATTGTGTTTCATATCTTCCACTAGTAGACATTTTCTACCTTGGTATCCTTGTTTCCAATTATGACTGTGCCATTTCCAATGATTATAGTCGAGTCATTGTTTCCAAATGAGATTGAACCATATCTTTCCTTTATTAATGTTAGAAACCTATCTTCATCACCTATCATGTGCTTTGAGCAACCACTGTCAATATACCAACCATGCTTCTTGTGTTTAGCTTGAAGATCAAGTGTGCATTCTTCATTGTTATTCTGATTTTGCTTTCTTATCCATATTCTTTGCTAATGTTCCTATCTGCAACTGTTGTTAGTCTCTAGGAGGGACTGTCATTCTACAATCTTTAGCCACATGTCCAAAGTTGTTGCACCATGCGGCATTCCACTTCAGTGCTCAAGGATTCAAACCTATTGTAGCTTATTCTCTGTGTTTCACCATGCCTTCTTGGATAACCATTTTGTGCATGGATTTCAAAGTTGTTTATGTTTATTCTATTTGATCTGTAATTTACAACTTTATGTCCAAAATTATCACATGCATAACATAAACCAAAAAAGATAGTTTGATACATGGGAGTTGAAGATCTTCTTAAAGGAGTTATTCTTCTGAATCCTTCTTCTTCTTGAGGCCTGCTTGTTTCTAACTGTCGTTGATTTTGAAATCTGAATCTT
>ML789008.1:0-25692 GCA_009831015.1 Picea engelmannii
AGAGCACTCCTTTATCCCTTCCATGACTTGATGATTGAGCCTCATTCTTCTCTCTTCGTCTATATTTTGGCCATATCCCACGGGGGGTTCTTGAATTTTTTTTATTGTTTCTTAATAGTCTCCTATGCATTTGATTCTTGCATCATGCTTCCCACCATTGCATTGTTGTTTTCCCATATCGTGCTTATCACTATTGTAGTAGTCTTGACCATACACCTCTTTCATTTGTTGGCCTCTGTTTTGCATCCACCTACCCATGAGAGAACAACTTCTAAGAGTGGACCTCACTTTCATGTACTATTTTCATTCACCTTGCTTAGGTCGGTTCCATGTGCTTCAAACATAGGATCATATTGATAAGCCACTCATTCTCTTAAGTCGAGTATACTTTTATCTCCTTTTTGGACTCTTAAAAGAACATGGAAAAGACATTACCGAGTACACTTTTATCTCTTTTTCAGAATCGTAAAAGGACTTGAAAAACATACATATCAAGCATACTTTTATTCCTCTTTCATGCTCGTTAAACCATGAAAGAAGCTAAAAACACAAAAACACAAAAAAAAATAAAAAAAAATGAGTGGGGTTTTTTCACCATTGGTCTATTCTCAAAATGGCAGCATCAGTTGAGTCTCCCTTGAATGTGGCACTTGTTAGAAGCATTATGATACAATTTGGTTTTATCTTGCCTAAGAGCCATGCTAGTAATATGAGTGAGAGATACTCCTTCGACTAGTTACTCTTCCAGTCATCATGGAGAGTGCTTCAATGGCTCCTGCATTGTTGCACTATATTCGTCCAACTCTTGTGTATTTCTACCAAGTCACCATTGTGTCATGCTATATGTTCAAGGAAATTTCACCTTCATTTGACCATCTACTGTTTTGTTGACTTTCTGAGTCGGTCATCCATGTGTCAATTGTACTTGGTGATACTCTCTCTTCATATTATCTCTCGGTGTATGATTCACATTGATTGATGGGGGATGAATTAAGGTCCTCATTCGACGAATCTCTTCCTTTGGACTTCAACACGTTATCTAGGAGAGGGATCTAGAAACCATATAGTACCTTGGATCTTGCAGTCTTCGACGGCATGACTCTTGATTGATTTATTCTATGAGTGTTCGAAATAAGATATTTTATTCACACTCACTATATTGTACCAGGTACCTTGGGGTCCATATTCATCATTTGTGGGTCCCCTCACGTCTATTAATAGAATACATCAATGGATAGTAATTAGACGGTTTCTACCATGCTTGACATCAACTCATCTATTCACGTGATGTAGATTTGTACCATGGGGATTTGGGACAAAGACCTTGGGTTTGGGGACACATCATTCCTTTATAACATCCCCTCCCAAGTTATGATGGATTATATCACTTGTATATGAGTGCTTTGAAGAATTCATAGGTACTTTCCTCTGTGCTCGTTGTTTTCCTAATATATATATGTTGTGTCATAGATCTACATTGTATTTGTTTGTGCCTATGATTGTGTTCATGACATAGATCCACATTGTATTTTATCATGGATATGGTCTTATTGATAACATGGATCCACCATGTATTATTTTGTGGCCATGATCTAGCATTTCATATCATGGATCTGCAATGTATTGTTTGGTGGCCATGCTTTGATACTCTTTAGAGTCTGAGTATGTCTAGCTAGGGGATTGTCTATATATGTTCTCATCCTTGGTGTTTGATTGCAGGACTTCTTTGACTTCCGAACCTCCTTTTCTCTTTCCTCACGTTGCCTCATAGGGACACTATTTAATTTTAATGTGTTTCGGCCATCCATTCCTTTCTTGAAAACACACATTAGAGGGAATTTTTTATAGCCTTAATTTCCACCCTACAGGCCAGAAGGGAGTTCACAAGAAGATGAAATCCAAAATACATGTTTTTCTCAATATTTGGGCCCTTTTTGGAGGTCATCACAGGTCTCATAGGAGACAACACATGACGATCATCGCACATCAGCAGTATTGCAACAAGAGATGATCTGTCAAACCTTTTAGATTCGTGGAGTTACAAACATATAAGCTAGGGATGAGTTGTATATTCCTATTATGAGCCTAGGAACTCAAAACATTTGAGTCTCTAGTTGTCTCTAGAAGATCTAGAATATCTCCCAAGCCTCTTCCAAGGATCTATATAACAAAGAAAAGTCTTGAGCAAAGGAAAGAGAAATCATTGGTAGTGTTATATTGTCCATTCGCAGAGGAGATTTTCCTATTCACAACAACTAGAAATCAAATTGCCTAGTCTGATCAAGAAGCTAAGGAGAATCAATGAGCAAGGAGCCAAAGGGGAATTGCATCAACATCCAAAGTATGGAATTTTGATGTAATTTATGTAGGATTATCAATAGATCATTGGTTTTCCCCCAAATGTTTTTTGTTTAATTCATGAATGGTTTGGATTTGATCTTATGAGTGATAGACCAAGGTAGATATGAGCAAAATTAGTGATTTCTAACACTAGGGGAAGAAAGATATTGGTCTTTGTTTGTTTCTTATGTGCATGAAACAGGTTGCAGGAACTAAAGTTTCATTTCAAGAGATACAATAACTAGGATACATAAGGACAACCTTCAAAGATAAGGTATAATAATATATACTCTCTTGGTATAATATAAATTGCTTATATTAGATATAGGAAGACTAAATAAATATAGCTTTTTTTTGTTTAGGATCAATAGGTAGATCCTAGGGAGATCTTGCCATCCATCTTGTGAGATATCTGTGATATTTTATCACGCACCTATCTTGATCCAGATTATTTTTGGCACGAAATGAGGGTGGAGATATAATAAAGAATTGTATAGAGATATATCTGATATACAATAATATAATAGAGATATATCAGAGATATAACCATAAACATAAAGATACAATAATACACAATTTCTATTAATGAGCGAAATGTACAAAATTGTAGAAATACAGAGTGAAAGACTCGCTAGAATGGTGGCAGCTTATCTCTGAGAAGAGATATGATGGCTACGCTCATTTGAAAGAAGATGATTATTATAATAAGGCTCCAAAGGCCTTTTTAACATAAATAAAATCCAAAACCTTAATCTCGGAAGATGAAAAGCCAACAATTTTGTGGACCCCGTTTTGGGTAGTTTGGTGTATCAACTTCTCGGGGGTGTAACTTTGGTATACAATTTTTTTTGGGTCACACGATTTCTCGTTGGAAAGGTATTGATGAGGAGCTTCATTTGGGAGCTCAATCAAAGCCTTCTACTATCATTGAGGTGCCCAATCATGAAAAATCATCGTTTAGGCCCTCAAAATGGCCCCAGAAGTTTAGGACCTGAAAAACTACTAAAAATAGTAAATTGCCAGAAAATTGTTTTGATCCAGTTGAAATAGGTGGGTAGCCATCGATGTCCACCTGGATTAAAACTCCCTACTTAGGAAGCAATGGTCTCCATTGCGTTGAGTTCCTGAGGGAGAGGGGGAGCATTTTTTGAATTTGAACCTTGGTGAGTTGCTTGCCTTGTTGGAGAAGTTGTGTTGCTTGGTTTGTGGGAGGTTGTCGAGAACTTGATGAGATGACTGTGTGTAGAAGGAATCTTTGCGCTTTGATTTATTCTTTTCAACCTGCTTCTAATGGATAGAAGTTTCTTGGACTGAGGTTGCAGTGGTTGCAGTCTCCTTTTGTTCACCTTTTGAACAAATTGTGAAGAAGTTGAATTTTGTAGTATGAGATACTACCTTGTGGCACTATTTAGGTGGGACAATAGTTGGAATTACCTCTTGTATCCTGTAGATATGACCCCCCAAAGTAACAATGAAACTATGGGGTCGAGACTCATAAATAACATGGCGCTTCCACATATATGGTTGGATGTTGTATGACAATCGAAACTGTTGGCTGACACAGAGATCTCATCTCTAGAAAATCCACCCGATGTTGTATGGTTGTGGGTGTGGTGTTTTCGACAATCCCAACTGCTTGATGACCTTTGCTGAGATGAGGTTCTTCTGGTATCCACTATCAACAATAAAATGTAGTGGGGTCCCCTTCACCCCATATGTGAATGAAAAACTTACTCCCCCTCTTCAGGATCTGTTGGTTCTTTTGGTTTAATTGTTGCAGTAGCGATAGTAGAAGTGGCGTTTGCATCGATGATCTGTCTTCTTCCATTATTTTCTAAACTAGATTATGATTCAGGGTTCGACTCCTTTTCTTTGATCTTGGCCACCAATGATTTTTTTGAGAGACATTCATTTGTGTTGTGCCAAGGGATTTTGTGGAAATAGCACTACTTTCCAATGTCGTTCTTCGTCTTTCTGTTACCCTTCTTTTCTTGTGGCTTGAACGTGTTTTTGAGAGGTTGTTTGTTAGGGCCATGTTTATCATACTTTTTTTGTTTTGGATTAAGTATTTGACTCTGGGTGCACTCATCACATGGATAATGATGCTTCTTCATTCACGTGGTTGGATGAATATAAGGAGAGGAAAATCTATGTTGTTGATGATTCTTCTTTGGATGTTGTTGGTTGGGGTGACATTTCTTGTCAACATGGGAAGGTTTTCGAAGTCTATTAGGTGCCCAATCTCAACACTAATCTGTTTTTTGTTTCTCAATTAAAAAATATAGGTAAGATTGCGGAATTTTGTCCAGATAGATTCTATGTGCGTGAGAAGAAGATAGTAAATTTGATTTTCATCAATGGGATTCTTGACTCGACAGATAATTTGTACAATTTTCATGACCTAACTCGACCTGACGCTGAACCGACCACAATTTTTTCTTATATCGACAAGTGAAGTTAAATTTGGCATGAGAAACTCAGATATCTAAATTTTTTAAGTCTATAGGCACTGGAAACTCAAAACATGGTTGTTATTTTGTTGAAGGTGTTTTCCCCTAAAGGATTCTGTGAGGGTTGTGTACTTGGGAAGAATAATCAAGCACCTTTCGACTCTGAAAAAATGTGGTGAGCACAAAACCTACTAGAACTGGTTCATAGTGATGTTTGTTGCATCAATCTACCTTCACTGGCAAGTGAAAGTTACATGTTTACTTTCACTAGTGATTTCTCTCGCTTTACATGGGATTACTTTCCGAATAATAAGAACCTTACCTTGAAAATTTCAAGGAGCTTTGGGCCTTTGCTAAAAACCAATGTGTTCAACCAATCAAATTCTTGAGATTGGATAATTAGTGGTGAGTATGTCAATCGACCTTTTGAGGAATACCTACTTCAATCTAGTATTGACTAGAAATGGTCGGTCCCTCACACACCTTAGTAGAATGGTGTCACTGAATACAAGAATTGAATGTTAGATGAAATGGATAAATGTCTTTTGCAAGCTAAGGATCTGCCTCCTCGCTTCTGGGATGAAGTAATGTACCGTGCAAATTATCTGCTCAATCGCATCTTGACTAGATTTGTTCCTTCCATGAATCCAATTGAACGATGATATTTGAAATAAGCCTTCAATTGGCCACCTCTTTGTGTTTGTATGTGTTGCCTTGGATCACATTATTGATGATTGCAAAAACAAGTTGGACGCAAATATTCATGCTTGCATCATGATGGGATACTCTGAAGAGTTGAAATCCTATCGATTGTTTGATCCTTTCAAATGAAAAATCATTAGCAGACGCAATGTATGGTTTGATGAGAAGTCTTCTAGCATCAATTTGTCGAATGTCTCTTATTGATTGCTCCAAGAATATTCCTTCGATGTTTTCTCTGACACCAGTGCTCCTATTCCATGCTTCAATCCTGCGATTGGAAAATCGAACATCATCCATGTTTCAACTAAATCATCGACCTCTGAATCGACTATTCCATCGTCCTCCATTTTGAATGGTCCACCCACAAACAATGGTTTCAAGTAAACCATAGTTCACATGTTTCTTGTCTACCTCGATGGGCTGGCAGGACAATTGAATATGTTGGAGCTGATCTTCTAGATGCCTCCTATGGACGGCAAACTCGAAGTCAGGAGAAACATGCCAGTGTTTCCTTGATGACTTTTGTACTTGGAACCTCTAATCATGTTACCTAATTTGATGCTAAAGGATGACCTGAATGAGAGCATCACATGTAGACAAAAATTGATTATTTGTCGAAGAATCATACTTGCGACTTAGTTCCCCAACCACAAGGAAAGAACATTGTGAAGTGTCAATGGGTTTATAGGAACAACTTTACCTCTAAAGGTGTTGTTGAGCGACATAAATAATGCCTAGTTAAGAAGGTATTTTCTCAACAAGAAGGCATCGACTACACTAAAACATTTTCCCATGTTGCAAAGATGAACATTGTTCGACTAATTATTTCCCTTGCTTCTCATTTTAGATGGAAAATACATCAGATGGATGTGAAGAGTGTCTTTCTTCATGGAGACCTATCTGAAGAAATTTTCATAGAACAACCACTTGGTTTTGTGACAGATTCAAATTTGGTTTGTTGACTCAAGAATTCACGAAGCACTCTCCCCGATATTGGTATGCTAAGATTGAAGGTTTATTTCTTAGAATTGGTTTCAAATGACATGAATCTGATCATAGTTTGTATGTAATCCATACCAATAAAGAAACTTTGATTTTTGTTGTATGTGTAGATGACTTACTCATTACTAGCAATAATAATGATCTCATCCTTATATTGAAGAAACATATTGTTGACTTCTTTGATATGACAAATCTTGGTACTCTAAATTACTTTTTGGGTTTTCAAGTATTACCACTTTGTGATGATTTTTTCATTTCTCAGTCTAAATATGTGATGAACCTATTAAAAAAATTTAAAATGGTTGATTGCAAGCCTTGTGATACTCCTTTTCATTCTGGAGTAAACCTTAACAAAACCTATCAAACTCCCACAGTCAATGCTACTTTTTACTGAAAACAGGATGGCAGTATTATTTATCTTACTCATAGTCGACCTGACATTTCCTTCGATGTTTGTGTGGTTTATTGCTTTATGTAGGATCCTAAAGAAATCCATTGGAAAGCAGTCAAACAAATTGTCCGTTATCTCAAGGGTATCACTCATTTTGGTATCAAGTATTTTCAAAGTTCATATTCACTAGTTGGCTTCACCGACTCCGACTAGGTTGACAAAAATGATGATCAAAATTCCACTTTTGGCTATGTGTTTTTCTACAACACTAGATCATTGGTGTGGTTGTGAACGAAATAGAAGGTAGTATCTTTGTAAACTACAAAAGAATAATATTTTGGTGTTGTTCAAGCAAGTACTGAAGCAATATGGATTTTCCAACTTTTGGGAGAACTTGGCCTTCATGTTCAAACCTTGACTACAATCTACTGTGATAACCAAAGTTCCATATAGGTTACTGAAAATTTGGTTTCCCATAGTAAAATGAAGCATGTTGAGATCCATGATAACTATTTGAGACAATTGGTTCATGAGAATGTTGTCTCTCTTGAATATTGTAGAACATATGATCAAGTTATTGATATCTTCACCAAACATTTATATAAATCTAGATTTATCAAGCTTCTCACAATGCTCAGGCTTCAAGAAGATGCAATAATGGGGGGGGTGTCATAATGACATAATTTCACCTATTGAATCTCCAGATCTGTGTGTTGATGGGGGGAGTATTGGAACATCAAGCGTTGATGGTTCATCTCACATATCCTAGATTCATTTGTCAATAGGTTGATCCACATATGGATACATTTGGTCTAGTGATCAACCTAAATACTACACCAGTCGGTTGAGTAGTTGATGTGCCTATATGTGAGACAGTCGACCAACAGTTGAAAGATAGTCAGGCAGTGGATCTAACAACCAAACAATCAACTACGAGTTGGACACATATGCGTTCAAGTCAAGCATCCTTATCAAGCCAACTAGACAGAGCGGATTTTGCAGAGTCAACTCTAACAACCAATGGTTACATGTGAACAATATATTCCAGACTCTATGGAAGTTGGTTATATATTGAGGCTATAAAAGGAGACCCTTGAGTCATGATCAAGATCATCATGGATATTGTGCAATATATCATGTAGATCAAGATGTGCAACATGCACTCTGATGTTTTGATCATAGTGCAACCTGCTTAAGTGTTGTAACAATGTCTTTAGACACCACCCTCTATCTTCAAAATGTTTGTTCCTCTTCTATTATATGTAGTATTTTGTTTTATGTTTCATGTCATCTTCCATCCTATTCCCCAACACAATGGAGGGTGAATTTTGAACCATTTTTCAAGTTGAAGATTGAAGAAGAAAGTTGTTAGTCTTGTAGAATAACAAAGTTGTTAGGCCTGAAGAGTGAACTCATTTGAAAGTTACACTACAACAACAAGCTTACTGCTATTGTTTTCCTGGTAGTTTTCCTAGCAGTGAGTTCCCTTGAGTTTCCCAATAGTGATATTCTTGATTATTTGATACAGAGATACCCTAATAAATAAATGGGATGCTCGATGGACTAAGAGAAGTAAAGGGGTAGATTCCTTGGGTTGGTCAGGTCGATAGGCAGGGAGCTGGAGGAAATTCAGGATATCTATAAGATAATGCTAGTGGGTTGTGGGATTATCTAAGCTATCAGTGGAGAGTGAGAGAAAATATCTTTTGTGGATTACTACCCCTATCTCGGAGGTGACTTGTTGTTGAGATATAAAATAACAAGTCTTTGGTTGGGTGGAATGTTTGTCCCAAGTTGTTGGTTGGACAATTGTTTTAAAAAGATAAGTGTTTATCTATTTTTTTCTAAGTTATTTTATGAGTTTAACTACTGTGCATTTTACTATGTGTATGAGAATGAATTATATGTTGTTGTGATGAATTTATTAGTTGTATTCATGTTAGTTTAGCATGTTGTATCTGCATTTAAACAATGGTATAAGAAAATGGTTAAATATGTGTTTTTTCTTGTAGTTGGCAAGCTACAAGATATGGTAGTTGAAAATTTTATTTTTATGTGTATTTCACATGTAATGAACCTCATTCAAGATGGGGAACATTACAGATTGGTATTAAAGCTTGAGGTTCAATGCCAAGCTTGTATGGGCCCAAACCCATGCAAATTTGGTAGAATTTGGATGTTGCATAGTTTCACCTGTGATGGATTGGGGGGCAATGGTAAAACCAGAGTGAAATACCCATATTTTTAAGAGAATTCGAGTCAAAATTTCCTTCAAAACTGTCTAAGAGGTGATCAAGGACATCAATATGTAGGTTGCAGAGCTAAATTTGACTTGGAAGGTTGGAATTTATGTTTTAATGGTACTTAAATAAGTTGAGGAAGTTTGATGGATCGGCGGTCGAGATCGCATTTTATTTTGAGATCAACAACCTAGATTCATTCTAGATTTATATAAAAAACTTAGAAGTTTTTTGGTATTGGAAAAATGGAGCATATCGATGGTTGAGATCCATTTCCAGAGTTTAGAAAAATGGAGCAGATAGATGATCGATATCCATTTTTGGAGTTTGTAAAAATGGAGTAGATCGATGGTCGAGATCCATTTTGGAGTTTGTAAAAATGGAACAAGTCAAAGTTTGAGATCCATTTTTGGATTTTGGAAAAATGGAGTAGATCGATGGTTGAGATCCATTTTTGGAGTTTCAAAAAATGGTTCAAATCGACAGTCAAGATCCATTTTCAGAGTTGGAAGAATAGAGAAAATCAACAGTCGATACTCATTGACAGATTTGGGTGAAGTATGGTGAATCAACAATTGAGAACATTTTAACTAAGAGATCGACGACCCAGATTCCTCATGTATTTTGGTCGAAATTTTCTAAGTATCAAAGTTCGAGGAAATTCATAAGTAAATTTAGCTCGCCAAAGAGAGTCACTAATCGTTGATGGTTGGGTTGATAAAATTGGTGAAATTTTTTTTGCAACCAAGAGAAATCATTGATTGTCGATGTTTGGTCAACAAAATCAACGAAGTGTTTAGGTCACCCATGAAAAATCATCGATCAATATCGATGGTCGGGTCAACAAAATCATAGAAGTGTTTCGTTCATCCAAAATATATTTCCAATCGTTGATAAAGAGAGAGGGGAGGGGTGAGGTTTCATGCCACATAAACATCCACGTCTCATTCCACATCATCTCCCATGTGTCATGCCATGTTAGCTAGGTTTCCACATTATCATCCACATGCCATGCCACGTTAGTGCCCACGTGTTGTGCCTTGTCAACCAAGAAATTTTTTATCGTCGATGGTCGGGTTGGAGAAATTGGAAAAGTGTTTCATGAAACAAAATGAAATCTATGATCACCGATAGTCGGGTCATCAAATTCAGTGAATTCTTACAAGTCTATCGTCAAAGGAAATGTTGATCATCAATGGAGTTTGAGATGTGGGGAATAGACATTCCATATCGTGCTCTAGTTCGTGATCAATGATGGAGATTCATTTACAATACTAGGAAAGGTTTAGTGGATAGAAAACTAGGATTATTTCCAATTTTGAGATCAACAACTTGGATTAAAATATTGTTATAACAGTAAAACAATCAATTTTCTACGAAAAAATTTAGTTTTTGAAGGTCATAAACTAGCAAAGGCATTTTGAGGGCCTAAGAAACTTTTTTAGTTAATCTAAATCGAGAGAATTATGTGTACCATTGGTACACAAATTATCTACTACTTAAAATGAAAGAACTCAGAAAGAGCTTTCCAATGAGCTATTATGAGCGCAAAACAAAGCTAGTATGAGGAAGTTACAACTGAAGCAGTACATGGTATATTTTTCGGTACCAATGTACTTCCGTAGGGCATAAATTATTTCTTCAAAGAAGATTTGGGATGTAGGAGACTTCTCTAGAAATATCATGGACCATAGAAAACATCCATGGAATCAAATTTGGAATTTGCATAGCTGAAACTGTACAGGACGAGAGAGAAGACACCTATAGTAGTAGGAGGTAAAAATGTGAAACAATCTAAACTTTCCCAAACCATAAATATTATCTCAGAGCTCGAATTTGGGAAAATGAGTATTTTATGGAAAGGTGTTGAGGAGGAGAAGTAATCTGTTGACCAAAATTTTGAATTGAGCATTACAATTTCTTAGAAAAATTATAACATTAAAAAGAAAGAAATGAGTGGAAATTGCAACTTGAGAAGTTGTAACTTTTCACTTAGAACTCAAAATGAGGCATGAGTATAATCATTGGGGATCTATTTTAGAGAGTAATGTGTCAAAATAATCAAAATTTGACTTAGCGCATTATGTTTTTTGTAAATTGAGATGATGAATAACTTGTAATCTAATTAATGAAATGTTTATAGCATACATGTTTCCAACAACAATTATTACCTACACATTTTCTTGCAGACTTAGAGGTACAAGAAAAAATTTTGGTTCTTATATGAGGACTAGAGTTATGGAAGATGCCCAAGGATCTTACATCCATGAAGAGGAAATCATAAGGATACATGTTAGCATGGGAAATGTTGAAACAATGTCCAATGAAAAAAGAGGTTGAGAGGAGCCTATGGAGCTAGCTAACATTATGAGAAGCTTGCAGAGGGAAGTGCAACACTAGAGAGAAGATAATGAAAATATTATGAAAGCTTAGGAAGAGATACTTTAGAGTATGAGTATGGTGTAAAGGAAAGCCAATAAATACTCTGGCATAGAGCCAACAACTAGTGCTAGACAAGTGGCAGCATCCAGATCCCATATAATAAGGGATGATCATGGGAATGACAAGCAGTTAAGGAGTATGACCACGTGCCATCACTCTCTAAAGAAATCCATTGGGATATATCGTGCAATTTCAGGGCAAGGGAGCATCCCTAGTGTGTCTTCTATCAAGAGGTAGAGGAGAACGCCCGAGTCAGACATTTTATAAGGTAAACTCAAGAAAATTAAGCCACAAAATTTTAATGGAGAGCACAGAAAGGGAGAAGAATTTGAAGCATGGCTATTGGAAATGAAGAAATTTCTAGTTGCATGATTACCCTTCAAGGGTAGAAACTAAAATTTCAACCTACCACTTGCAAGGAAAGACAACCATTTGGTGGTATTATCTTAAGAAATCCAAACACCTTAATGAGAAAAAGGGTGTCATGGAGGTAGTTCAAAGGATATTTCCAAGATAAATATTTGTTAAAGAATTACTATGAAAATAATATGAAAGCGTTCTTTGAACTCAAGCTGGGAAGCATGACAATGGATGAATATGGAAGATATTATTTGATTTGTTGAAGTATGTGGGCTTTATAAAATATGAGAAGGTCAAAATCCAAATATTTCTGAGTGGGTTACCCTCCTTCTACAATGAAAATACACACTATGATAACCCCAAGACTTTGGAGGAGCCCATAAGGAGAGAAAATCATATTTATGAGTAGAGAAGAGGAAGGATAGTCTTCCAAAAATCTTGGAATGACAATATGAATGGTAAAAATGAGCAAAGGAAAAAATATTTTAAGCCACCCTTTTCAGAAATAACTCCCAAGATAATTAGCAAGGACAGTCAACCCATAATGAACCTGGGATGGCATATTCATTTGGGAAAAAGCCAAGACAACAACCCATGAAGTGTTGGGGATGTGAGGGAGATCACTTGTATAGGGACTTCCCTCACAAAGGTGAAAGAATGAGAATTGTCCACAATATTCAGGAGGTTGAAACAATGGAGGACATGGAAGGAAACATGCCAAGGATCTATGCAACCTTGGAAAAAAAACAAGTAGGGTATCAATCACCCATGATTGAAATGGAAGGTAAGATTGATAACCAACACATATAAATTTTAATTGATTCTCGATCTATCCATAGTTACAAAAACTATAACATTATTGAAATATTTCACTTGCAAATAAGTAAGAATAAGAAATCTTGGTTAGTTCAGTTATCCACAAGGGATAAGAGAAAAATCAATGAGTTGGTTAAGGATTGTTCAATAGATATGAATGGACTCAACACAAAGGTGGATGTGAAAATCGTACCATTGGGTTCATATGTCTGTCTAATTAGCATGGATTGGTTGGAAAAACACCATGTTTTTCACAAAGGAATGCCACCAAAGAGAGATATGTATTTCTCTATTAATTTGGTTCTAAGAGTTTCCCTAGTTTCCAAGACACCATATAGAATGGGCACACCAAAATTCAGAGAGTTGCAGATGCAACTTGAATAACTATTAAAGAATGGGTATATATGCCCAAGTGTGTCACCTTGGGGTGCCCCAGTGATTTTTGTGAAGAAGAAGGATGAAACCTTAAGGTTGTGGATTGATTTCAGGTAGCTAAATAAGGTTACCATAAAGAACAAATATTATTTTCCAAGGACACATGATCTATTTGATTAGCTAAAAGGTGCAAGAATATTTTTCAAGATTGACTTGAGAACATGTTATCATCAAGTGAGGATAAAGGAAGAAGAAATCATCAAGACAACATTTAGAACAATATACAAGCATTATGAATTCACGGTAGTGCCATTTAGGCTATCAAATTCCCCAACAATTTCCATGTGCTTGATCAATGGAGTGTTCAGGGAATACCTGGACAAGTTTTTAATTGTGTTCCTAGATAATATATTCACCTAATTAAAGACATAGGAGGAACATGAACAACATTTAATAATGGTGATAAAAAAATTCAGAGAGCATAAGTTGTATTCCAAACTAATTAAATTCATCTTCAATCAAAAGAAGATTCATTACTTGGGTCATATTATTTTAGTAGATGGGATAGAAGTTGATCCTCAGAAGATAAAGGCCATTAGAGGATGGACAATATGAATTTTTTTTACATAGGTTAGATCATTCAGGGGTCTTGTAGGCTATTACCAAATATTTATAAAAGGTTTTTCAAAGATTGTAATCTCCATTACTTATTTTCAAAAGAAGGAGTGAAATTTGAATGGAATTTTGAATGTGAAGAAATTTTTCAATAGTTGAAAGACATTTTGACCAATGTGCCAATATTGAATATTGAAAACCCTGATGAAGACTTGTTTGTGTATAAAGATGCATGCAAAGAAGGGCTCGGGGGAATCGTCACACAAAATGATAATTTGGTATGCTACGAGTCTTGAAAATCAAAAGAGAATGAGAGGAATTATGCTATCCATGATTTAGAATTAGCAGCCATTATTCATGCACTAAAAATGTGGAGACATTACTTCATGGTGAGGAAATTTTAGCTAAGAATATACCACTATGGTCTGAAACATTTATTTGTACAACCCACATTAAATGCTAGACAAACTAGATGGATCGAATTCCTTAGTGAGTATGACTTTGAAATTAAGAACATTGAAGGCAAGGAGAACCAAGTGATTGAAGCACTAAATAGAAGAGCACATGAGATGCATTTGGAATCCATCAACATGTACATGACTGATTTGAAAGATAGAATTTTAGAAGCAACAAATTTGGATCAACACTATTTGAAAATAAAAGAAACATTACATGAAGGAAATTTATAGTAGGAATTTATATATTATGAGTTGAAAGAGGATGAAATTCTCATGTATAGTGGCAAGGTATATGTGACAAATTTCAAAGAGATGAAAAATATAGTGTCGACATAATGTACAATGTGTCATATGTTTGGAACTTAGGATATCAAAAATCAATTGCAGTTGTAATAAAGTCAATACTTTTGGCCAAGAATGAAGGAGGAGGTGGTTGATTATATCGCCACGTGCCTAGAATGTCAAAAGGTAAAGGCTGAGCATAGACATCTAGATAGACTGCTACATCAATTTATCATTCCTAAGTGGAAATGGGAAGTGGTTACAATTGATTTTATTACAAAGTTTCCTAGAACATTGAAGCAACATGATTCCATCATGGTAGTGGTGGAAAAATTAACCAAGGTTGGACATTTTAGTCCAATGAAGATGACTCACAAGGTAGCCAATATTGCAAAAATATACATGAAAGAAGTTTCCAAGCTATATGGAGTGCCCAAGGAAATAGTTTCAGATAGAGATCCCAAGTTTACATCTAATTCTTGGAAAGGTTTGTTCAAAGGCTTTCGGACAAATTTAAATCTCAGTACAACATATCACCCAAAGTCGGATGGAAAAATAAAGAAATAGAATAATTGAGGACATGATCAGAATGTATGTGATGGACCAACCATACAAGTGGGAGGACTATATTCATTTAGTTGATTTTTCTTATGATAATGGGTATCGATCCTCATTAAAAATGAACCCATTTGAAGCATTATATGGAAAGAAGTGTAACACACCAATGAGTTGAGATAACCCAACAAACAAAGTTGTTATTGGGCTAGATTTCTAAGAGAAATAGAAGAGAAGATGATAATGATTAGGAATAATTCAAAAGTTGCCTGGGATAGGCATAAGATTTATGTAAACAAGAACAATACTTTTGGAGATTTTAAAGTGGGAGAACATGTATTTTTAAAAGTGAAAGCGGAAAAGAAGCTCACTAAGATTAAGAAGTTTCCTAAAGTTGGTAGTAAGATGTTGTGGGCCTTTTGAAATATTAGAGAAGATAGGGCCAGTTGCATACATGATAGCTTTTCTTGCATCCATGAGAGTACATAATGAATTTAATATGTCATTATTAAATAAATATGTGCTTGAACTTGATCGCATAATTCATTGGACTATGATCCCGCTGGAACACGAAGGAGACTTCTGGGTGGAACCAGTCTGGATCCTAGATCGGAAGTTAAAAGTGATCAGGAACAAAGTTATCAATCTAGTAAAGGTCCACTGGACCTGCTACGGTCTTGAAGACTCTACATTGGAGCATGAGAAGACTATGTGGGAGGAATACCCATAAATTTTTGACAATTTTGAAGAAAACAAAATATAAGAATGCAAGACTCCATTTTGGGAAACTAGAGTTCTGGAACCACATCTCATAGTTTTCCTAGAAAACCTATGTTTGAAGCCTTGATAAAATAATGGTACATCCTGATGGACTAAGAATAGTGAAGGGGGTACATTCCTTGGGTCAACTATTTGAGAGGAACAAGAGATTATGGTTGAAATTGCTATCGGAGTTGTGAAACTGCATAATTTTATTTTTCTAAGTATTGTGATGTGTGTGTGTGTGTTTCAACATAGTGTTGTGCACCAAGGATTATGCATAATTGTAGATGAGGGGTATGTAATGTCCCTGCTATAATCCACAGTTTAATTAATGCTTAATTTGTATATAATGTATGGTTGTGGCCAAGCGATGTATATGCAAATTGTATTTCTGAATTTTAATAAATAAAATGTGATGCCAATTCCTAGGAGGACATATAAAGAGATGGGGGATTAGTAATCCATCAAAGAGGGGAGGGTTTAAGAGAATGTCTAAGAGAGGGGTCCAAGGGGTGAAATACCAATGCATATTAATTCAAACCCACTTCCTAAAATTATTGTTGGTGTATGAACCTTCTAATTTTGTATTGAGTGTTCACAAATCCAATCATTAAACACATGTAAGAGTGGGTGTTAGGATTCACATCCCATAGTTATTGGGATCATGGGGTTGAGTAAAATCAGTTTGGGGAAGAGTGTAATTCAAGAAAAAAATAGAAGGAGAAGAAATTTGTATGGCCAATGCAGGGCATTTTTAGACAGTCAAGTTTTTGCATGAACAAGAAACAAAAAACAAGAATAAAAACATTGGAGGTAGAGAAACAATGGAGGGAAAATTCTAGAGTGTTTTTGGAGCTGAATACTGAAGAATCAAGTTGTTAGGATTGCAGAAGAACCAAGTTGTCAATCCTAAAGAGTGAAGTCATGTGAGAGTTTCACTACAACAACAAGCTTGTTGTTGTTGTTTTCCTGGTAGTTTTCCTAGCAGTGATTTCCCTTAATTTTTCCAATAGTGAGATTCCTAATTACCTTTTCCAAAGAGACCCTAATAAAAAAATGGAACACTCTATGGATTCAGAACAGTGAAAGGGTACATTTCTTGGGTTAGGAAAGTCAAGAGGAAGAGAGATAGAGGAAATTTGAGATAGTTTTAGGAGAATACACTAGTAAATTTGGGTCATTTTTCCATGGTCATTTCGATGCTCATGCGACGTTTTGTCGTGGATATGGTGATGAAGCTTGAACCCCCCAAACATCCCATAATGTGTCGTGGAAATTGTGACAAACCTAGGATATCTTTGCCCAAGCAACGACCTAAGTATGTTTTCGCACGCGAGACAACTTAAAGTGATCATCGTGAGAGAGACAACTTAAAGAGATCATTACACGAGAGACAACCTAAAAATATTGTCGCAGCTGAGACGACCTAAGGATGTTGCCGCTTGTGAGATGACCCAAGGATGTCATCACTCGCGAGATGACCCAAGGATGTCGTCGCACGAGAGACGACCTAAGGTGTTCATCATTCGTCGCACAAAAGACGAACTATGCAACGAATATTTGCGATGAACTATCAATACCATCAATGAACTATCAATACCATCGATGACCTAAGGTGCTCTTCATTCATCGCATGAGAGATGAACTATGCAACAAATCATTGTGACGAACTATTAATACCATCAACAAACTATCAATACCATCGACAATTCAAGTCATCACACGAGCGACGAGCTTTGAGTATTTAAAAAAAAAATGAAAAAAGATTCTACTATTCCATTTGCATGAATCATCCTTGGCACTACTATTGTACTATATGGTCAACGTGAAAATAATTTCCTTTAATGTGAATTGATGTTTGCATGTTAGAAAAAGTTAACAGAAAGATTCATGGTCCATGCTCTTAGCTAAGTCATCCTTGATTCATTATGTAGATGTAAGTTAATTAGTAGTGAAAGTATGCAAAATTTGTAAGGCTCTATGCCCTATTCTTAGTTGTGTCAAGGCCAGTTGCATGCTTTCTTCTTCTCTCCTTGGCCCTGTGGACAGTCCTTCCCTAGACTTGTGCTCTGTCATAATGTTTTTTTCTTCCAGCCTATGATGGAATACTCCTAGCTAATCCTACACTTTTTGTTGTTTCTCTTATTTCTTTATTACTACTTCTTCCCATATTTCTTCTATGGTATCTCGTATCTGGTAACCAATTATGTCCATATTATCATTAGTTAATATCCCAGAAATGGAACCAGTTGTTGGCACTTTGCGCAGATTGTAAAATGTTAGATTTGGTTTATCTGTGACCAACAAAACCCATTAGACATTGGCCTTTCGGCATCATTTTCTTGCGCAAATAAAGTCTCACCCGAGGTATCTATTGGGATTGCAAGAACCGGAATTATGCAATAGTAAGGGAATGGGAGGAAAACACTCGGCTCATTCTTTCTTATTACATATGTGCGCGCAACTCTATTATATTTAGTGTTAACTTACTTATTATTCATATTCCTATAATCAGTCTATTCTAGATTCATCTTTACTTCATGGTTGTAACAATTATGAACATTGCGCAAAATATTCAACGTGAAATAAAACTAACCTACTACACAACCATCCATAATCCATAAGAAAATATATAACAAACATGCAACACAAGATTTAGTGTCATCTATTTTACATTTCTTTTATTCATTCTCCTCATCAACACATTGTTACATTCAAGAACTCTACATAGAACAGAACAGAACATAACAGTATAGGATAGAACTGGACAGAACCCCTAATCTCCCAACCCATTACATATTTATACAGAAATATAGGGCTAAAAACCCTAATTTGTCCATCCCAAAAATACCCCATTACAATGCACGACCAGTTCAGTCAACTGGTTGTTCGACGTATTTCTTCTGTTTTTTCAATATGCATGTTGTTTTTCTATTTTTCTTTTATTTCTGAAATGTCGGGTTGTCATCCTTCTGTTATATTTTATTCTCTGTCGGATTTTATCCTTTTGTTTTCTTTATTCTCTTGTTTGTGCACTGTCTTGCTTCTGTGCACTTTCCTCCTTTTGTGCACTGTCCTCCGGGATGTGCCTTAGTTGTGCGCTCCCTAGCTTTCCTTCTCCTTTGGCGCACTTTCTTTACTTAGTATTTTTCCCCTGAAAATGTATCAAAACTGCAAAATTGTTTCCAAAGCTATATGTCCAACCATATTCAATGCAAGGAAAATCATTTGGAATTAAATTCAGTAATTGATTCTTCAATTGATGGGCTCAAATAATATTGTGTTTACCAAACACAGTTTTGAGTTTTTTCCAATCATCATCAGGGTCATTAATTCCTTGAAGATGAAACCTTAAATCAGGAGAGATGTACATTTCGATCAGTATACGGTCTCTGGCATTCTTATTAATCCATTTGGCATGATTGTCATCATCAATGGATTCTTCTTCTTTTCCCAAGGTAATCTGGTACATTGCTTTACTTCTTAATAAATCCTCCATATGGGATTTCCATTGGAAGCAGTTGGTGTTGGTAAGAAAAAAATCATTGGGTTATACCATATTAAAATATGCTATAAAAAAGATAAAACTAATAGTCTTAATGGAAATATCTTGAAAAAATAGGTTGTTTAAAAAAAATGTCATTGAAAACGGATTTTGGATGTGAAAGTTATCCTATTTTGAAAACACGCATAAACGGTAACCAAAGAGTCACATGGTAAGTAGAAATTGGTCCATGTGGTGATGCTCCTCCTAACTATATCTATAATTTCACTTTTAAATAAGTTACTTATGAAGTGACCCGCTTTTATAGAATAAGCGAGAAACATTTTTACAATGAAGTTACTTTGTAAATAAAAGTTGCATGCAAAATAACTTGAAATAAATTTTAAAGTTATTTAATAATGATTCACTTTATAACTTAAGTGAAATGCACTTTATAATGAATGGATGAACTTTAAAATAAAATAAGAAAGTAACAAAAGATAGACTTGAACTCGAGACTTCTTACGAAGTAAAGTAACTTTTAATCAAGTGAGCTAGTGCAAAACATATTATGTTGTTTAGAATGAGGATTGTTGTTTTTATTGTTATGGTGGTGGTGGTCGTGGTGGTGGTGGAAGACAACCTTGGAGAGCGTACTCATAAAAAAACTATTTTCACATTGAAAAAATTGTGCTCCTCAACGACAACAAGGGTTAGATATCAGTTAACTTACTCGAAAAATGCAAGTTTTCCCTCTAGATCTAATTTACTGAGATCGCATAGAACGCACGACAAAGAGCATACGTAGACAGGAAAATATTTTTCGATCTGTTTCTGATTTATCGAGATTGCACGAAGCATGTGGCATAGAGCATACGTAGATCAAAAAAAGTAGAAACCCAAAAAAAAATTGAAATATTAACTCTACAAAAATTTAAAAGGGCGTATTTGGATTTTATACCTCTGGATCTTATTGAAATGATTGTATCTTGGGAAAATGAAAACCTTTTTAAGTGAAACGAAAATCACTCATGACTTAAATGAGCGCTCCGGACGCAATGGAACAATCCTCTCAGCCCAAAAATGTATAGAAATGGTAGAAACCAAAGAGAAGATAACATGACTTCACAATCTCGATCTACAACGGAAACGCGTCTTCAAATGCGCTCTAATACCATGTTCGACAACACAAATATTCCAAAAGAGGAAAAACACCTTCAATAACCATTCATACAACTAGATCAAAGATCAATACACCGATGTTTTCACGTGGTAAAACACCTACGAAGAAACATCAACGGCCCCAACCAACGTGGCCACTTGGAGCAATTTATTAATGCAAAAGAAAATATTATAGAGAGATTTACAAGATAATTTTTCATAATCAATCATTGACAAATGACCCTCCATACTCTGTAAATAGAGATCGTGGAACAATCAGGTGTTAAGCCATGGATCAATGTAGTCGTTAAGATCGAGGAGAATATCATGATTGTCGGAGTACCTAACTACAAATGCATACTAAAGAAACACACTTTTACCTAATGACACATTAGACCAAGTTGATCTTAACTAAATCCTAAGTGTATAAATATCATAACATGTAGTACACCAAACATTATTGTGTACCACCGTAGCCTTTTCCATATCTTGTAGTTACATAGTGAGGTTCGTGAACTAGGATTGTACATGTGTTGGTCTTGTCGACATTTCACCACCTCTTGGCGTAGCTTCTAAGCACATTGCAATTTCCACGGCCTCTACTTGGGTCATCGCTTTCTGTTGGGTGAGGGAAACTCGAATGTGTGGTAGGAGTCCAACAATAAACCATTTTATGTGTTGGACGTCCTGGAGTTGAAATGTCACTCTCTCCAACAAAATTTTAAACCGCTAGTCATAATCTCATGTGGTTTTTCCAACTTGTTGTTTGATCTTTTTTACCTCTGCTATACATTGTGATTCTGATTTAGGCTTCTGAAATTCCCTAAGTATATCTTGTTTTATCTCGTTCAGGGACCTTGCTTTTTCCACCAACATAGTAGCCTTGTACTTCATATACCATATCAAAGCTCTATCTCTGAATGTGGTCTCTAGCTACGTGATTTTGGATGCCTTGTTTATCACTGTTTTCACAAACCATATAACTTCACACGTGAACCAATGCTACTATGCATCATCTCTTCCCATCCCATGAAATGTGGGAATCATGAGGGTTGAATCTTGGTTTTTCATACTCGATCTAGAACTATGTCTACCCAACTGACTACTAGTTGTTGTTGATACTAACACTCTTTCTTGCAATGTATTGTTGACTTCATCTTCTCCTTCCCTTGTATCTTCTAATCTATATTCTTCTACTTCTCTTACCTATGTAATTTCTTTGGTTCTTTCTTTTGAATGACAAATGCATAAGGGGGGTGGTTCAAAGAGGGGGTTCCTCCATACTCTCTCATCTTCTTCGATGAGGGATCCAAAAGAACTCCCTATCTCTAACCACACAAACCTGCTCATAATCACAAGGCCTCTGGTCCTTGGAGATCTCTATCACTATCTTTCATTGCATCGGTGCCACTACTATGAGCCTCATCTTCCTCTTACTAGCCAAGGGGATCTGACTTCATTTTCCTCGATCCTACTCCCACTACTTCCAATATCCTCTCTTTATACTATTTTCGTAATGGTGCATCTCTTTGATGACCTTTCCTCTTTTGCACTTCTATCTGACACGTATCTTTCTTCTGCACACCCTTATGGTGTAGTTTCTCTTCTCTTCATCTTGGATCTGATTACTCGTTCATCACCCCTTGTTGTCTTTTATCTTCTTCTATGCTTGGCTTGCCTCCTTACGCTGGCTCTTCTTTCATATCACTCGACATTTTTTCTCCTCTGCACTTTCGGATCCATTCTCCTCTTACTTCATCTTATATTCTGTTGGATCCACTCTTTCTTTAATCTCTTCTTCTTCCCCCTTCTTTCCATCCCCCCTTTCTCCGCGTAGGAGGGTTTGTTCGACAATCCTATCAGGCTCCATCTGTATCAACACCTTTTCCACGAACAACATCTTGATCCATGGAGGAATTTCTTCCAACAGTCTCCTAAGGTCGACTGCAAATTTTCTTTCGACAATGTTGAAGGGTTTGCTACACTCAGTAGCAACCTCACAATATATCATTCCTTAACTCAATGGAACCAAAAGTCGACAACTCTTGCCCACTTATTATCCATAGATATCACCCTATTGATTGTATCTTGGTCTCAAGCCAATGATTTTTGAGCTCTCCCTATAGAGTTAATCTTTGTCTATCCCTTTATCCACTCATGCAATAAACAAGGAAATTCAACAAAGAAAATTTCATGTAGATCTGTGTATATGTATTTTTGTTTCCCTCATTCGAAGTTGATTTGTGTGTCCTTGGTCTCTAGTTGTGCGAACTCGTTTTCCTTCTCAAATAGTCAATCTTGCATCTCCTCCTTTGAAGGTCTCCACATCATGTCCTTCAAGCTTCAACGTGTAACAAAAAAAACCTTAAGGTCACGACAATGGAACCAATTGTTGGCTTCGTTCGGGGGGATTTCAAACCCAGGGTTCGTGAGGCTTGACCAACAAATATCCCAGGCACCGACATTTTCAATCTTCAAGCATTGAAGGTCTCACCCGAAACGCCATGAAAATTACAAAGACCATAGGTATCATGCAACTTGTAAAAGAATAGGACATATAGGGAACAATCATCATATAACCATGCATTCATTCATAACCACCATAAGAGTATCGTGCATGACACAGCGAAACAAACATACATTCAAACCAACATATACAAGAGATGGAGACAAAAGGTGCTTCATGCTCTTTCTAATAATCTTCAGTGGCATTCAAATACAATTACTATAGAGAGGGTCAAAGCTTGTGCAAAGCACATTCCGCATCAAACGGAGAACATTGTGCTCAAATCCAAATCTACTTTCTCTCTCATATTCTTCTCTGAACATAACAAAAAATACTTTAATGCATAACTGGAACTCTCACTCATCTTTGCAGTGCTACTACAATTTCTCTCTACTAGTGAACAAAAACTCAACCCTTACATAACTACATGCATCCCCCTTAAGTCTATTGGAGGGTGGCAATCATAACAAACTTATCAGCGCAACCTCAACCTTGACCATGATCAGTCATGTTGTTACAAAAACGATTACAATGATTATTGAATATCTTCAATGATTCGGCATGCATGTGATCTCTTCAAGTCCTTGCACGCAGTACCAAACGAGTTGGCGTGTGCAATAGATCTTGGGTTAGCGCATGTGTCAAAACTAGGCACCACATGATGCATCTTCTTTGGTGTGTTGACTTATGGCACGTGTAGTGCTGACTTATGGCACACATGTGCAGTGCTGATTTATGGCATGCATGCATAGCACTAACTTATGGCACATGCCAGTGTACAAAACCTTAGGGTGCCAACAAGGAGCGTTCTTCCTTCCAACTTGATCTTGTGTCACACGCAAGGATGCAAGCCCTTGCTCTATGTGTTGAGATATCACTAGTGAAGTGGTCGCTAGAGGGTCCTTACTTATCAAGTGGTTGAGTCTCCATAGCTTGCCCCACCCTCCCACCAAGTCCATTTCCTTGGAGCTTTTCTTGTCTGCCCTACCTCAAGGTTCTCAATGCAATACACTGCAATGTGTCGTATTTCAAAGCAAGCTTGACATCTAAAGGCTACATGTCCATAGTTTAGTGGTTGGGTCCAGAGGTTATCTTTTTCCACCACCATGATTTCTATCAAACATCCTCTGCTAAAGCCCATATCCACACGTATGCGAGCAGATCATAATGTAGCTTTGTTAGGTCACCTCGCAACTGAAGTGGAACCTACTCAACGCATCTCCCATATCCTTGAGTGAATCATATCCCTAAAAGTGCAACAAAAGGTTAGACAATTGTTCCAAAACGGGAGCAATGGAGAGGGAGCCCAACACAAGTCAAAGGTAGGTGGCCAAGGCTTCATGCAAAGCCCAAACTTGCCCCCCTAAAAAGAGATCCATGGCTAAGGATATGATCTTTGTCTTCAACTATATCAAACAACATTGAAAAGGCCTTTAGAACACATATAAATGTAGGCCTCTTCATTTAGTTTCGGTTTCCAAATGCAAAAATTCCATTGATGAAGGTCTACCAACTTTGATTGCAGGGCATTAAACCAACATACTAACCCATTCTCCTTGTAAAATACAAAATGTGATGTTGTGTATTCTACTATAGTGATGGATGGGGTCCTAGCTTCATCTAGGGCATTGGAGAGAGGGCCTTCTTGGACTCCCTTGTAGCACCACATCCTTGAAGGATGGGGTACCTTCAACGAAGGAATGCACATTAGATCCTGAAGATGGCAACAATTCTTCCTTTTAGGAGAGGAATTCCCTCTTAGGGTGAGGTGGGGTGCAAAGTTTTGCCATACCCATTTGAAGAGGTCAATTTGGGGCAGAGGGGGGTGCAATCACCTCTGGAATAACCAAAATGAAGACCATCTTCATATTTAGAGAAGAGGTGGTCTTTGCAAATAGGAGACCCATTTCATATTGTTAAAGGCTAATTATATATTTAATTATATGCAAAGATTTTATAGCTTTTTTTTTTTTTTTTGTTAATTTGTGCAGGACCTGTTGGCTACGCGATTAACCTGTGGCTTGAGAAACCGCGACTCAGGGGCATCTAAGCCGTCAAAATCACCCAGGGATCGCACCCGGCCTGAGCCACACCAACCCTTAACATGGTTGGATTTTTTGTCCCCGAAGGTTTCGAACCGGTGACTTTAACATCACGGAGTGGCTTAACAACACACTCCGTCACCGACTGTCCTACACCTCGGGGACCAAGATTTTATAGCTTATTAATAATATCACCCATAATAATTATAAACAAAATATATTTTTCATTCTCCAAAATCACTATCAATATAAAAATATTTAATGTTCATTTTCATTAACTTAATGTATTATTATTATTATTTTGACAAAGGAAAATAAACTCTTAAAAGATTAAATACCTTCCCTCACTCATACAATTACCCTATACCATGGATTCGAACTCTTCACTACTATTGGTATAACTCCACCTCATTCCAAATCACATACTCATAATATTTAAAATTGAAAGATGGAAACCTTTTATCTTTACCACTTAAAACTTCAAGATTTCAACCTTTACTTATATAACCTAACACTTACGTAAGCTCATGAGAATACCAAAAAAATTACATGGATAAAATGGAGATACATATAGTAGAAACACTAAACCCCATCACCGAAGAAAACCAAAGTTTCTTATACCACCATTGGAAATCCTCTTTTTCTGACTGGACCATAGCCACCTTAAATAACTTCCACTTCTAGGTTTACCCCTATTAATAGCGGATAA
>ML789008.1:32081-48053 GCA_009831015.1 Picea engelmannii
AAACACTTATCTCTCTTAAAATTATATTAAAAAAATAGAAATCTAAACAATTTGTTACTCATAGAAATTTTGACATTTTAAATCAATTTAAATACCTTAAAAAACTGGAAATCATATCTTTGAAATAGTGATCACAATTTCTACATGATGAGAGTGCAGATTTTGGATTCCAAACTTGAAAAGTTAAAACACTAGTAAAAAAAAATTAGAAATCTAAACAATTTGTTACTCATAGAAATTTTGACATTTTAAATCAATTTAAATACCTTAAAAAACTGGAAATCATATCTTTGAAATAGTGATCACAATTTCTAAATGATGAGAGGGCAGATTTTGGATTCCAAACTTGAAAAGTTAAAACACTAGTAAAATGGAAAAAACCCTTTAGAGGCATTTTAGCTAACATTAAACCCCTATGTCCAATGTATTGCATACCTCCACTGGCTTTATTATTGGCGAGGGTCTTAACTAAGATTTTTTAATTTAAGGATGTGTGTTTTAGTGTAAGTTAAGTTACAAAGTGATTGAATTTAATATTTGAATATAAAAAAAATTTAGTGTGTAAATTAATGTAGATTTTGAATATTGAAAGATCAAATCTCTTGACATGTAAATATTTTTATCATTTAAAATGAATCTAAATATAAATGAAGAGAGAGGTAATAATGAATGTTAGATGGAGAGAGGGGTAATGATATTTTTATGTAAATATCATATTTTTATTATTGTTACTTATATGTAAATTTGTAATTTCCCTTTTCATGTTTATCTAATCTAATAATTTATTTATTTTAAGGTCATGACCAAGCCATACACCACATTGGTGTATGAGACCCCCTTGTTTGTGGGACAAGGGATCCCCTCCACACAACGATTTGACTACTAAAGTCTATGGAGGTATACGAGTCGAGGATTTGGGGCCTATTGGTGGGGGAAGGTGATTTTCATTTAGCCCACTGATGATCAAACCTCATGGAGACTTAGGCCGGTTGTGATAAGGCTTAAAGGGTAGGCATCCCCCTTGGGACGTCTTCGCCCTTGATGAGTCACAAGTTATCACGCTCTTGGATATACTCTTGGGTTTATAGTGGCAGCCTACGGATTTGAACCTGCCCAGGTAATCCCCATGTGTTACCGATTTCCCCGTGGTTAAAAAAAAAAGTCTATGGAGGTATACATACCCTATCCCCCTCTAGATTTGAACTTGTGACCTCCAAGGAAGAAACACCTCTTAAGTGTACATATAAAATCTATATTTCATATATAAATATATTATTTTCATTTGTATTTATAATAATAATAATCTAATTTTAAGGTCAGGGGTAGACATTAAATTGGTGTATGAGAACCTCATTGTTTGTTGGATAAGAGACCCCTAAAGTCTACATGGAGATATACATATCCTACTCACCTCTGGGTTTAAACCTCTAACCTTTTAAGAAGGAAAAACATGTTCTTAATCATTACACCCACTCAAAGTATATATTTGATGATTGCATTATTTATTGAAATAATAATATTATTAGTATATGTTATAAATATTATATTTTTTACATAAATCTATATGTAAGTTTATTTACATTTTAACATTTTTATCATATTGAGTTATTTTTGGCATTGTCTAACTGTTTTACGTTTTGGTCCTTTTCACCGAACCCAACAACATAAATTTAGATGAAATCACAATTTTTTGTTGTTTAAATTGCATTTTTAAATACATAAATGAATTCAGCACGCTGAAAAACCTTGTAATTACATAATCTTAACCACTCAAATCTGCAGATCCAATAAATTTTCACCAATCTAAAAAAAAAAAAAAACTATCTTTACAAAAATTCCAAAACTTAAAACAGTAACATACAACCATATAACTCCCCATAAATTTAAATCCACATTCAAACACCTCCACTTAACACTAAACCAACCAAAGGACAATTCTAAGAAAATATTGAATTACATTAAATGAGACAGTGGCTCAGTTGACCTGAAGCACAATGCATGAGGATAATTGGTTTCTCGAATTTTGGAACCATATTCGGTGAGGAAGGGGATGACTTGGAACTCAAAATAATTTGGTGAGCGTTGATCACCCAACTAATGTTAGGCGCCAATCTCATGCTGACATGGATTGACAACTAATGTTAGGCGCCAATCTCATGTTGATATAGATGGATGAGATAATGCGTTGAATTCAGGATTGGTAGTTGTAGGGAACAAGTGTCCGGCTCTAACCGCTGACGTTGCAACAAGTGTCAGGCTCTAACCGCAACTGTTGGGGTCTAACCTTTTCACTAGTGCTCAGAGTACTTAAAGATGCCAACGCGCTTTACATATTCGAAATGACCCACGGTTTTCAAGAGAAAGAAACGTGGAGGTTAAGCAAAAGATGAGAGGAAGGTACTGTGCAATGTTAACATTTTATGTTTTGGGTTTTTAGATGAGATAGTTATTCAAATTTGTAGATCCAATAATTTTTTTTTACGAGATTTCAAGTAAAATTAAATAATAAAAAAATTGTATAATTATGAACACTTGTATAATTACGACACTCGACAAAGAAAAAAAATCAAATATAATTATAATAATTATAATTTATGTACATAAGACTAAGCAGGACAAAGAAAAAGACAGGGAAACCTTCCATTATTCATTTACACGTCTGATCAGATCATGTTATGTCCAGTTTTTTGAACTTTATCTCCCTTCAGATCCACGGATCAGGTTAAGGGTCTGATCATTTTTCAAATCAATAAAAGGTCAAAAATAATAATAATTAAAACCCTAGGAAACACATCACTAATTTGTCTTGTGAAGGTACGGAAGAGTAGTGGAATGAATGGTGGTTGCCAAGATGGTAAGAAAGTGTTATTAGGTGAAACGTGTAAGAAATGGAAAATTGTTAATAATGTTGCTTTTACCCTGTGTTTTTGTCACTGAAAGAATTTTTGTTTTTTTTATTATAAATGTTTGCATTTATTTATATAAGTAGGTAGTCAGTGCACCAAAAGATTAAATGTCGAATGAGGACTTTAACCCTGTCTTTGTCAAGAGGACTAGGAAGTGGGTACTCGAAGTTTGCAAGAATGGAAGACTAAGGGAGCCTTTATGTTTCAATGGATGGTTTGGTTGAGATGGTTGGCTTATTTTTATGGATTTGTGGTTTAGTTTTGAGTTGAAGGTTGGTGTGGGGCAGTGAGTGGTTGTAGGTTAAAGATTGTAAGAAATGGTGATTTTTTTCAAGAATATTTGCTTGAAATCCGGTGAGAAATTATTGGATTCATATATTTGAGTGATTATTTATGTATAATCCGAGTGTCCTGGGAGTTTTTCAGCTTGCTGAATCCATTTTTGTATTCAGAAATAGATTTTGAACAACAAAAAACAATGATTCGTGTAAATTTATATCGCCGGATTCCGGCGAAAAAAACTATTTTGTAGAACAGCTAGCCAACGTCGTAGTGAGTGAGCTTTCCTTTTTTCAATAGGCCAAAGCCAATTTTAGTCTTAGAAAATTAAAGGGAGTATGCAAGGATGTTAGTGTTGATAGATTTGGGTAATGACTTCTTATCATATTCTATATAGTGAACCATCTACGTCTTATTTCTTTATAATAGAGTTGTGAAATTCAGTGTTCAAACATAAGGCTCTTGTAGATTTTGGGCTCTTGTAGATTTTGTGTGAATTGATCTCTAGATTTATCGGGTGAGTTGCTTCATGCTTTGCTTTGTTTGGGTTTGATTTAATGTATTTTTTTCCCAAGAATGTTGTTTCATTGTAAGATTCATGGGCGATAGAAGTTCTACTTGAAATTTCAAGGACCTCATTTTAGGACATGCTTTTCACTACAACACATTTGGATAAAGGGTTTTTAATTGGCTTGATTTAGTGTGAATCCTTTGGCTAGATCCTTTGAAATTGACAAAGAATACTCTGATTTCACATCTTATATTGGTATTTTTAAACTCATTGTAACATCCCTAGTTTTAATCCCCGCAAATTATCAAGGATAATTTTAAAGATGAAAATTTATACTAAAATGTAGAAACCTAGGCTAATATTACTAATTTTTAATATGCTAAATGTAAAATGTTTGGCTATACTTTTGTAAAAATATTGAAATTCCTAAGGATTTTATATAGTTTCTATAAAATTTTGGCTATTTTTAAGGTAAAATAATTATATTCTATTGAATTTGGACGAATCATTTTTAGAAAAAATGGAAATTAGTGAAGCTTTTTTTTGGAAAAACCATGGAAAATTGCTCCTAAAATCATCAATGTAATTGTGTAACTATCATTTAGGTTGGTGAGCCGATATGTTGGGTAGAAGAACTCATATTGATTTAATGTGATCGAGGGGGGGGGGATTGTATATTTTGTACAATGAAATAATTAATAAGAATAGTAATCGTTGGTTGTGATACAAGAGGTACGAAAACGATGGGGGGCTATGATTCCACAAGAGAGAGGGGTCCAAGGGAGGATTTTAATCATGGGTATTAATCCAACCCACATTCTTGAAATTATTTATCATTGTGTATAACCTTCTATTTGTTGTTGGGTGTTTTCAAAGCCAATCATTAAACTCATGTAAGAGGGTGGGTGTGAGGAGTCACATCCCATAGTTATTGGAGAGCATGGGCGGAAGTATAAACATCTTTGGGAAGAATGAGAGTCAGGCAAGCAAGGGAGAAGAGGGGAAATTTGTATGCAAAAGGGAGATAGATTTTACTTGCAGATTTTTGGGCAACAAGAGAGAAGTTGAGTGTTGGGAAGAGCACCATCCATGTTGTGCTTGAAGGTGGTCATTATTGGGTTGTGGATATGCTAGAAAAGAGACTTGTGTGCCTACAAAATGAGTTGTAATTCTGTAGCATGTTTTCATGTTGAGGAAATGACTCAAGAGCCTTGTGAAGGCTTCTGTGAGAACTCCTGAAGCAGTTGAGAGTTCCTAGAGTCCCTAGTTGAGATATTCCTAGCCAATCAAATGTGCTAGAGGCCCTAATAAACGAATGGTACAGTGTGAGGGACTGTGAGCAATGAAAGCAGTACATTCCTTGGGTAGTGCAGGTTGTGGGGAAGAGAGAGTTGGTGGATTAGAATTGTTGTGGGAGTAGAACCTATGTTTTGGGGCAGCTGTGTGAGGAGAGTGGATAGTCAGAGGGACAGATCTCCTTGTGAACTCATAGCCTCAACTCGGAGGTGGCCTGTTGTTGACAGAAAATGAATAACAACACCTATGGTTGGGAGGTTCATCCTTCATATGCATCCAACTAGTTAATTGTTATGTTCTTATCTTATTCCGCTATGTAAATGGTTTAGATGAATGATGGGTATTTTGTTGTTTGTTTGGACAGTTGCATTAATGTTTTAATATATGTTGTTAGATGCATTTTGAACCGTGGTATAAGTCAAATGGTTAAATATGTGTGTGATCTATAGTTGGTAAGCTACATGAATTTATTAAGTAGAATTTTTTTTAATTTATGAGTGTTTTCGCACGTAATTGAACCTCAACTGGTCTGGGAAACATTACATCATGGTATCAGAGCCTCTGGTTCAAACATCAAGCTTGTATGGACCAAGAACCAGTGCAAATTTGGGAAAATTTGTTGTTACAGATTTGTCTGTGACGAATTTGGGGGAAAACAGAGAAATATTAGAGTGAAATCCCGAAATTCGTAAGAAAAATTTGAGTTTAGATGCCTCATAACTGTCTAAGAGGTTTAATGGAGTAAATATGCAAAGTTGCAGAGTCAAAATTCAACCTAGAAGGTCGAAATTTGTGTTTTAATGGTCATTGTAGCACTAGGTAGAGTTGGTGAATCAACGATCAAGATCTGTTTAGCAGGGAGATCAATGGCCTAGATTCATCTGGGACTTAGTCAAACATTTATAAGTGTTGAAGTTCGCCAACAGAGATCGTCAATGGCCAATGATCACATCGATGAGTTTGGTGAAGATTTTCGATCGACCAAAAGAAATCATCAACCATTGATGGTCGATGATTGAGCATTGACAAGAATTGGCAAAGTGTTTCATATGTGAACAAAATTTGCCAACGACCAATGGTCAAATCGACCGATTTGGCGAAGTGTTTTGTTCGCCAATGGAAATCGTCGATGACCGATAATCTGGTCGGCCATTTTTGCAAGGTGTTTGCTCTGCCAAAAGGAAATTGTTGATGGCCAATGGTTGATGGTTAGGTCTGCCAATTCGATAAGGTGTTTGGGTCATCCAAGAGAAATTATTGATGGTTGATGAAGAATAGAGGGTGATGATGTGTCATGCCACGTTAACATCTATGTGTCATGCCACGCCAACTAAAGTGCCATGTTAGAGTCTATGTGTCATGCCACGTTAGCATAGCTTCCACATCAGCCAAGAAATGGTCAATGGCTTATGGTCAGGTTAGCCAAATTGAAGAAATGTTTTCATATGCCAATAGGAATGGTTGATGGCCGATGGTCAATGGTTAGGTAGGCCGAATTGGTAAGGAGTTTCATCCGCCAATGAAAATCATCAATGGCCAATGGTCGATGGTTAGGTCGACCAATTTAGCGATGTATTGCAAATTGGTTTCCAAAGGAAGGGGCCAATGACCAACGGTCGAGTCGACAGTTTTGGAAAAGTGTCGCATGTGTCTAAAGGAAAATCGTCGATCGTTGATGAAGTGTTGGAAATCAACGGTCCAGATTGTTTTAAGTTGTCAGTCAATGATGGAAATTGATATGTGAGGTTTGGAAAGGATTAGCAAATAAATGGCTTATATTTCACCCAATTTGAGATCGACGACTCATATTTAAAGGTTGTTATAACACTAAACAATCAATTTTTCTATGAATTTTTCAGGATTTTGAAGGTCATGAACTTACAGAGTTGTTTTGAGGTCCTAAACAAAAATTTTAGGAGTTATAATTTTTGAGACTGTAAGTTTCGTAGGCACCAAAAATAGTCTTTAAAAGTTAAATAGAAGAGCTCAAAGAGATATTTCCAACGAGCTATTATGTTCGCAAAATGGAGCTTGTATGAGAAAGTTATAGTTGAAACAATCAAGGTAAAATTTTGGCACTAGTTTACTTCTAGAGGGCATAACTCCTTGCTTGGAAGTCTATTTGGGGCTCAAGAGCAGTATATGGAAAGCTTATAAACCATAGAACACAACTATTGAGCCATATTTGGACTCTAGGTTTATAAAAATGTGCAAGAGGAGAAACAAGACACATGTAACATACAAGACTAAAAATGTAAAACAATCAAAACTTATGTGGATCGTAACTAATAGTATGGAGCCCGATTAAGGGTGAAATTGTGATGGATCATTTAAAAGATATTTATGGATAACCCAATTGAAATTCTGTCAAAATCCCAAAGGAATTGGTGTAGGGATGCATGAACATGGCTAAAATTGCTAAGCCAAGTGAAAGTCCAAAGGGGCAAAGTTGTCATTTCCATATTGTTGCAGATTTTGACTAGAGCATTAGTTTGAAAATATGAGAGTTACTGTGATTTTAGTGTTGGTAGGATTATCTATGTCACATATAAAATTTCCCTTGGTTCCTGATACATTTACCCCTGTAAGTAGCAAAAGTTGGTGTTAGAGATTATTTTCCACTTGGGAGAAAGGTGCACAAAAGGGATAAATTGTCAATATTCAATTGACTATAACTTTTTGCTCAGTGCTAAGAATTGAGAAAGAAAGTACTCATAGGAAAGATATTGGATAAGTAGAATCCACACATTGATTTAGAATTTATTTTTGAGCTGAAAGATTCTCAAAGAATCAGAAGGAAGGTTTATGGTGGACTTGAAGGACACCATTGAGCAGAATGGGAATTTCAGGAAGCTATAACTTTTGGATCGTAAATCAGATTGAAGCAAAACTATGGTCATTAGAAAGATAATATAGAGGAAAATAGGACATAAGCTACAAGTTTTCGAGGGGAACATTGGGTTCCTCCATAAAGTTTGAAGAAAAAGTGGAATTAGAATTCCATGAACCATGAAATTACTCAATGCGAAGATTTTTCCAAATAATGTCAAAGTTTGGATAAACTTCCCCGGATGATAAAGGTGAGTGCCAAATGTGATTTTCAGGTAAGGAGGAGTATTGAAACTTGTGATATTTCCTATGCATAAGTATAGAGGCACATTTTAAGTGCAATGTCTTGGAAAAATAAAAAGGGTTTGAGCTTATTATCATGGCATTGTTAATAAGCAAAGGAGAACTATATTAGAGAGTGTTGTGTGAAGGGATTTCTAGGAAGAGGATAAGATTCCAAAAATGAGGATTGTGTGGGTCTGTTCTAGACTAATCCCAGGGTCTATTGGACAGGGAAACAAGTCAACCTTGTGTAATTGGTTGGAGCATCAAAGAGTTGTAGAAGAAAGTGCAGGGTTGCAAAGCAGGTGATGCAAGGTTGACAAAGGACTCAGGACAAGCAGAAGAATACTAATATTCAGATGCTACAGAGTTTGAATGGATTGCAAAGGGGAAATCAATAAAGGTTCTCACATAAAGCATGGGGTCGATAAGTGAGAAATGTCATAAGCACACGCAAGGAGTTAAGGAGGACTCCATAGCCATGAATGTATAAATATAATGAAGGCTACAAATCTTGTTGCAAGAGAAGGAAAAGGATATCATGAGATGAAGTGTGAATCATGGATGGATGAGGCATCTCTATGTGCAAGTATAGGGATGAAGGAAGAAGAGATTGCTAGATATGATCTAGCAACTTTGGTCTAAAAGTACCTAAAGAAAGAAAGTTGTCTATATTATCAAAGTGTGCTGCAAAAGCAAGGTACAAGTGCAAATGTAGGCTGTAGAATTCCATTTGGAGCAGAGTTATCTCGAGTGGCCAAGTAGTGTTTCACAGTGAATCATTGAATGAAGTGAAGAGAGGTGTTTAAAATTGAGAAAAGCCATGGATAGAAAAATATATTAAAAATATGACATAAAATAAATATTTCATAATGTTGAAATGTCAATCAATGATAATGGAATTTCAAGACCGATTTGGTCAAGGAAATGGGGAATGGTTAATTAGATTGTAGTGTTAATATTCAGCTAGAGTAATGCATGTTACAACAATATGGATATTGAGAATTTATCCAAATATGTTAGGACAAGGTTCTATACATAAGGTAAGCAATTGTAAGATGGCAACACTAATGGATCTAGTGGCTAGAAATGCATAATGGCTAGGTGGGGCTTGGCTAATAGGGTCAGAATAGGGGCCAATGGTGCACAATTGAGTAGAGTGGAAATGCACAAGGAAACAAGGTTCTACATGAATTCAAGGACAACCATCTACAACAACAACCAAATAAATAAATAAAGTTGAAATAAATATGTATTGGAGTGCACGATAGAATTGATGCATGATGCATACAATAAGGATAGAATGCATGTGCATGAGGTAGGAATGATGAGAATTAAATGCTTGTTGCATATTGATGTGCATTTTTGCACGTGGACATGCATGAGCATGCTTGTGGACCGAGAGTAGTATGTTGTTATATATGAAATAATGATGCTATGATATTTTAATAAAACTAATGTTGGATTATGTGTCTAGGAAAAATGTTTATAGCATGGCTAAAAATGATGATGATACTGCTACTTATGGCAACCATCCATATCAATACAAATAAGGATGGTGGGAATGTTGATCAAGAGGTTGATAAAAGGGGCATATGAGCTTCTACCAAAATATTAAATGATCATGTAGCATCAAGTAATGGATAAAAACAATGCAAGTATGCATTTGGGTTGTTTATGATGCATAAATGCTAAAGGTAGTTGATGTAAGAATTCCCTCAGTTAAGTTCTCAATATTTGAATTGATGTAAAGGTAGGAGGCCTAGAGTATGAAAATATTATTTACTGTTTGAATGCATTGATATAGGTGGATATCGGTGGCCACCCACCTTTTCCAACTCACTCAAAACAATTTTTTGGCAATTTTGGCAATTTACTATTTTTAGCAGTTTTAACTTCCGAGGCCATTTTGAGGGCCTAAATGAATTTTTTTCGGGATCGATCTTCTCAATGATAGTCGAAGGCATGATTGAGCCCCCAAAATGAATTTGCTCGACGATACCTTTCCAACGGGCTATCGTGCACCTAAAACAGAGATCATATGCAAAAGTTACGACCCCGAAAAGTTGATGTACTGACTTACCCAAACGAGGCCCACATGACTTTTGGCGCTTCATCTCCCAGGGTTAAGTTTTTGGATGTCTATGGTTTTTGACATTCTTGTTTATTGTAAAAAGGCCTTTAAATCTTCATTGTAATCATCTTCTTGCGAATGCGAGTATTCGTCACATCTCTTCTCAGAGATAAGCTGCCACCATTCTAGTGAGTCTTTCACTCTGTATTTTTACAGTCTTTGTACATTTTCGCTCATTAATAGAAATTGTATTAATGTATCTATGTGTTTATGGTTGCATCTGTGATACATTTATGTTATATTGTTGGATATTCGAGATATCTATTTATATTTATTTATTATATCTCCGCTCTCATTTCATGCCGAAAATAATCCAGATCATGAATCTATGAGAAATTTAATTACATAATATGTTATATTGGTTATGATATCATAACCAAGTCAAGTCGAGAGACATTACTCCTGTTGTAGCAATGCATGCCATTAAGAATGGCCTTATGTGAGGCCATGATGTGGTTGGAAATGGAAGGGCTATAGAGCCATGTAAGTGCATAATGGTCTTCCCATGTATAACTAATGGTTGGACTGCAACCTCTTTGCCGACACAAGGGAGCACTAAGGAATTTATATTCCTAGTATTGTGTATGGGTCAACGAGGAAGGTATCCAAATAATCATGGAAGTAATTGGGGAAGAGTTGGTTGATGTGTTGAGGTGTGGGTTATACCTTCCACCTCACATGGTGGAACACATGAAATGAACATATGGTATTCCAAAATCAATACATGTGGCCATGATTATTGTCACATTGGTTTTATTTGTTGGTAAAGTTGACTACATCATGAAAATCGTGGTATGTTGATAATGCATGTATAGTGAATGACATTTTCATTCTAGATAATATGATTCACGCTTGATTTCCATTTTTAATGTGAATAATGGTCGGAAATTATTGAATTGCTAGTAAATTACAATTCTGAGATCATTTCATGAACTTCTGAAAAATTGTGCATGAGATACTAACAACTTGTTTGGATGCAAGAAAGTTGAGAAAATTGCAGGTAGAGTGGTCTTGGACATGGAAATGATGTAAGCCCATAAGGAATACTGATATCTACAACTGTAAGAGCCAAACATAATGAGCAAAAATCTCATGCATGGGAAATTTTATTTTCCTCTATAAACATATTTGAGAAATTAATAGTTGAAAATTGTTATGATATGCTAACAATTTGTTTAGTTTCATGGAAATTGAGAAAATTGCAGGGAGAATGGTCTTGGATATGGTAGGGATGTAAGCCCATAAGGAAGACTAATATCTATAGCTGCAAGAGCCAAATATAATGAGCACAAGACTCATGCTTGAGAATTTTTTTTTTCTTGTATAAAAACATATTTGGAAGTTGATAATTGAAAATTGTATGATGATGTTTCATATTAACTGTATGCATATGATGCAGATGGAATGATTGCCACGGGTTACACTTTTCTAGTGGAAATCTAGCAATGATTTGGCATTTGTATTCGTAAGAACACCTTGGAAAATGATGGATCGCCTGAGGGATTATATAACAGTGAAAGGGATGTATGAGCCTAGAGGGTGAGTACAACAACAAGAAGAAAGTTGCCAGGATTGCAGAAGAACCAAGTTGTCAGGACTGAAGAGTGAACTCTAGTGTGAATTGTACTGTCAAAGAACTTGGTTGCTAGGCCTAAAGAGTGAACTCTAGTATGATTTGCACTAGAGTAGCAAGATTTTTGTTGTTTATCTTTCCTGGTATTTCCTCCTAGCAGTGAGTCCCTTGAGATCCCAATAGTGAGATTCCTAGTTACCCATGCCAGAGAGACCCTGATAAACTAATGGTGCATCTCGATGGACTAAGTTCAGTGAAGGGGACACATTCCTTGGGTCAACCCTGATAAACGAATAGTACAACCCGATGGACTGAGAGCAGTGAAGGGGGTACATTCCTTGGGTTGGGCAGGTCAAGAGGAAGAGAGGTGGTGGAAATCAAGATAGTTGTAGGAGAATGCTAGTGGTTTATGTATATGTTTTGGGTTAGAGTGTATATCTATATATATATATATATGTGTGTGTGTGTGTGTGTGTGTTTTAGGCCAGGGTGCCTCTGTATCTATGGTTATTGGGGCCAAAGCACCTATGTATTTTATGTTTTAGGTTGGCAATATTGTGTGATGTTGGGATGGAAATCTTATATGTGCATTAAGGGATGAAGAGCCTAGAATTGTAATTATATGCACACCTGGTGGTGTTGTGCACTGAGGACAATGCAAAAATAAGGGGGAGGGGAATGTAACATCCCTAAATTTAGTCCCCGCAATTTATAATGTAAATGTGTAACTATCATTTAGGATGGTGAGACAATATGTTGGGGCGAAAAGCTTGTATTGATTTAATGTGGCCAAGGGACAAATTGTATATTATGTACATTGAAATAATTAATAAGAATTGTAATCACTGGTTGCGATACGAGAGGGAAAAAAAGGATGGGGGGGGGATATGATTCCACAAGAGAAAGGGGTCCAAGGGAGGATTTTATTCATGGGTATTAATCTAAGCCACATTCCTGAAATTATTTATCATTGTGTATAACCTTCTATTTGTTTTTTAGTGTTTCCAAATCCAATCATTAAACTTCTGTGAGAGGATGGGTGTGAGGAGTCACATCCCATATTTATTGGAGATCATGGGTTGAAGTACAATCATCTTTGGGACGAGTGAGATTCAAGCAAGCAAGGGAGACCATTATGCCATAGTCACACTTTATAATTTCACATGCATATTTATTTAAAAGAAAAAAAAAATCATTGTATTCATTATTATTCACAATCATCTACATCCATTTTTCATAGGCATATTCATTTTTCCTCCTATCATAATAACATAATACTCTTGCTCATTGCTCTTTCAACATTTTATATTAGCTCTTCCTGAGGAATGGAGCACACCGTCCTCAAGTTATTATTTAGATAAAGCAAACAAACTTCTTAAAATAGATTCAACTATGTTGGAGATATTACACACCTAGGATATTTTTCTTATTTTCCTATGTTTATTAGTCATTATTGAGGGTATCATATTTTTTAGGAACCTCTCCTACATTCTAGGAGAATATTCTCTGTAGTTGTCTTCAGTTGACTAGCGGAGTGGAATCATTTAGGGTAACTTCGGTTTTATCATCAAGTAACCTCGATATCATCACCGATAATGCACACTTACCTTAGGATCATCACTAGGAAGGCACATTCCTTGTGCGTACTTGATCTCCTCCTCATTTCACTCTTGTCTATCTAGATAACTAAGGACTACATGACTAGTTGACTAGGACTAGGTGGTAGTTAACTCTGCAATTGCCTGAGTGTGTCCAGATCTCTCTAGACCACCACTATGGTGCATTAGTTCAACTATACATAGTATATCATTTGTATTTTATCATTCATTCATTTGGTTAATACAATTCTATTGTTTTCTCTCCAATTTTTCTCTCGTCTTCTCACTTTTGCAAGTTGTGTTCATTCTTCTGCTACCTAGATCTCTTGTGCAGGTACTCAACACATTCTACATGGTATCAGAGCCCATAGGCCACTAGCAAGGATCATCACCAACATTCTTTTGCAGGTATCGAAGACGAAACAAAGAAACAAGAAAGATGGAATTTCCTGCATCTGCCATTCTAACACCATACAACTATTTCGAATGGAAGACAAGAATTATACTCCATCTTAGGGGTAAAGGCTTGTACCGGATAGTCATGGCCACATAAGAAGAACTTACCTCATCATTAGAAAAATCCAAGTACCTAAATCACATGGACAAGGCTCATAGTCTCCTATGCATGACTATTTCTCCCAACCTATCGTTTCACATTGATGCATGCAAGACACCAAATGAGATATGGGGCACCTTGGAAGGAATATTTGGAAAGCATGATGAAATGAGGGGCCATTTGCTCGAAGTAGAACTAAACTCCTTGGATCCGAAGAACTTTGACAATATCCAATATTTCTTCACCATATTTAAATCTCTTCTCCATGAATTTAAATATTGTGGTATCGACAATCCAAATAAGAAAAACAACTAGTTCTTTCTATCATGGCAAAACTTGGACCAGAATTTAGTGTATTCGTATCCACATTTCATTCTACCAAATTCACTGCAGGAGAAACCTAGACCATGCCTTAAATTTCACAATTTATTAAGGATTTGACACAGGAACGGGATAAGATCATTTATATGGGCATAACCAAGGGACAAAAGGCACATGCACTTGTTGTGCATGATGGAAACAAATCTCAAAATATCAAATCCAAAAGGAAATGCAAAGAAAAGGTGCATGCAGATCCAAAGAAGGAAGGGTACTCCAAACCCTTCAATGATTGCTTTTGTTCCAAAGGTGGAAAAAGTAAGCAAGGGAAGAAGTGTGGTTACTGTAATTGTGGGAACCATCTAGAATCAACCTGCATGAAGAAGTAGATAGACCATATGGCTCAATTTTTTCAGAAAAACAATCTCGGGGACTTCATTACTGAGGTCGACAAGAAGAAGTCAAAATATCAATCCCCTAAGAAAGATAATCCTCATGCATTAATTTCTCTACATTCTTCTCCTGACACTTGGATTGTAGATTCATGAGCTTCCCATCACATGGAACACACAAAGGATATTCTATCTTCTGTAACTGCATGCACGTGGCCTCCTATCCTCATGGGGGATGACTCTCTAGTCGAGGTCACTGTAAAAGGGAGAGTGGAACTAGATCATGGAAGCTTTGAGAACATTCTCCATGTTCCTCAACTTACCGTGAATTTTCTCCCAGTGTACCAAATTACACACACAGGATCAGGAAAAAAGGTTGAGTTCACACCAAACTCTGTGTCCATTTTCGACATGCAAGATAACTTTAAAATTATTGTCGAGGAGGGAAATCATAAATCTTGGTTATATACTTTTACCAAGTTTATTGAACCTGATTCCTTTGTACTACTTAGGCATGTTGATGAAAGTAGTAGATTATGGCATAATAGGTTTGGTCACCTAAACTTTAGGTACATGCATCAACTTACTAAGAAGGGGATGGCCACCGAGTTACCCGATATCCACTTTTCCGAAGGGGTTTGTGAAGGATGTATCCTTGGCAAGCATCCTCAATAGAAGTTTGAGAAAGGGAAGGTTCACATGGCCTCCTCTCCATTGGATATGATTCATAGTGATATCATGGGTCTATTCTGGCATCCATCCATCGATAAGGCAAGGTACATGCTTACATTTTTGGATGATTACTCGCATTATACTTGGTTATTTTTTCTTAGACAGAAGTCAGAGGTCCTTGGGCACCTAAAAGAGTTCAAGGAACTTGTTGAGATTCAATCAAGGAGAAAGATAAAATCCCTTCGTACAGATAATGGGGGGGATTATGTCAAAATATATGTTCAAAATATTTATCTTGAGGTCAGGATACAATTGCAGCACACTGTACCATACACTCCACAACAAAACAAGGTTGATAAGAGGAAGAATAGATCTCTCAAGGAGATGGCCTCTTACATGTTGCATGCAATATCACTTCCTCCAAAGCTTTGGGTTGAGGAACTTAACTATGCCAATCACATTCAAAATAAATCCCCTCATAGATATGTTAAGGACATGACTCCTTTTGAGGCTTGGAGTGGAAACAAACCGAAAGTCACCCACTTATGTGTCTTCAACTCACATGCATGGGCCTAGATTCCCTCTAAAAAGAGGAAATAAATCGATCCATAGAGTACTACATGTAT
>ML789008.1:48065-69589 GCA_009831015.1 Picea engelmannii
TATATATATATATATATATGTCTGGAGGAATCAACAATTAGTTGGGAACGTGCTCGTGTTACACGTGGCTGTGTTATCCAACCACTAGCAATATAACGTTCAGGTGTGCCCACGATGCCCCTTACACAACACACAAGGTAAGTTGGGGGGAGTTGAACTCGAAACCTCATGGAACTTCATTTTCACGACACTTGCCAATTGAGCTGCCCCCCCGGGGGCAGTACTACATGTATCTTTGTTGGATACCCAAACGGTGTGAAAAGATACAAACTCATTAATCCCTCTATAGACCAACTCATCATTGAGAATAATGTTCAGTTTGAGGAAATTCTCTCACATGCTCCACATGATCTGCATGCAGGTACTTTTGTCCTTCCACCAGTTTGAGATGATGAGTTTGTACATTCAGACTCTACTTTAGGTTTGAGTTATGATATAGAGTCAGAGGATTTAGAACATGCATATGCATAGTTAGTATGAGCAAATGAGGAGCTAGAGCAGAGGCCTAAGTGGGAACATACCACTCTTCAATATGCAAGAGATCTTGTTGGAGATCTAGCGGATCTCAGGAGGACCCGATCTCAGTTCGAGGAGCCCCCTCATTTACTCACAACCATTGAGCCCATGTTTCCTATGCATTGTTACGTGGCTCATTTTTCAGACCTGTAGACCTATAGTGAGGCTGCAGGGAATCGATTTTGGGAAGTAGCCATGCAGGAGGAGTGCAACACTCTCCTCGAGAACTAGACTTAGGATTTGGTTTTTCTTCCTTCAGACACAAATATTTTTAGATGAAGATGGATCTACAGGACCAAAAAGGTAGAAGACGAACATGTGAGTAGACACAAGGCAAGACTAGTTTCCAAGGGATTTCAAAATATACATGGTATCGACTATGATGACACTTTTGCTCCAATATCAAAGTTGGATTCTATCAGGTTGGCCCTTGCCATTGGAGCATCCAGGGGATGGAAAGTACATTAGATGGATGTGAATAATTCTTTTCTTCGTGGGGATATCTCAGAGGATATTTACATGGAGCAACCACCTAGATTCATACATAATTCATATTTAGTGTGACGACTCAAAATGTCACTTTATGGCCTTAAGCAGGTTCCTAGATAATGGTACACAAAGATGGACTCCTTCCTACTCTCCAAGAATTTTTTTAGATGCAAATTTGATCCAATGTCTACATCCTGAGGACCATTGACTCAATTTTTTTTCCTAGTTCTATGTGTGGATGATATTTTTATTACTGGTTGCTCGACTTCATCGATTGCTGTGGTGAAGGGGATTCTGCATGACAGGTTTTTGATGACGAACATGGGTCCACTCTGTTGCTTCCTTGGTCTTGAGATTAGTCAGGATGCTTTAAGCATCAATATGTCTCAAGCCAAGTATGCTTGAGACCTCAAGGAGAGATTCTACATGGTAGACTATAAGTCTTCCCCTACACCTTTACTATCCAGGGTCAGACTTGAGGATGGAGGGAACACTCCACTGGTTGAAAACACTTTGTATAGATTGCTCGTGGGGAATTTGTTGTATCTCTCCCACACTCGAATAGAACTATCATATGAAGTGGGAGCAATATCTAGGTACATGCAAGAGCCACATGAGTTACAGTGGAAGGATGCAAAGTGTATCCTTCGGTATGTTTAGGGAACCATCAGCTATGGGATTCATTATGCATCAGGATTTGCATTGGATCTCATAGGCTTCACAGATTTTGACTAGGAAAGTGAAAACATTGATCACAATTCCACATCCGGATACACTCTCATTTTGGTTCCAGGGTCTATCTATTGGTTGAGCAAGAAGCACCCTGCTATTTCTCTATCTTCAGCTAAGGCCAAGTACATAGGATTATTTAACATTACCATTCAAGACTTGTGGCTACAAAATTCCTTACAGAGTTGGGCATCCAGTTCCACAAACCGACTGTCATTTGGTGTGACAACCAGAGTACTCTTAAGTTTTTTAGAGACCTAGTGCTGAGACAATGGACAAATTGTATTGAGATCCATATGCACTACATTAGATATCTATTCCATGAGAGGATCATCAACCTACAATTCTATCCTTCCTCTGAACAAATTGTTGACATCTTCACCAATACCTTCACCGAGAAGAAGTTTCACTCTCTGGACGATCGTCTTGGAGTGAAGAACATAGTTTCTTAGCAACTTCCTTTTCTTCTTTTGATGCATTGTACCTTGAGGAGGGGTTTTCCCCCTCATGTTTTCCCTATTTCCTCGCTTTATTTCAGAGTTCATTAGTTGCATTGTTTTTGGGTACCTAACATGGCCTCTATTGTTGGGACCCATTCTTCATTACATCATAGTTATGTTCAAGGGGGGTGTTGGAGATATTACACACCTAGGATATTTTTCCTTATTTTCTTATGTTTATTAGTCATTATTGAGGGTCTCTTATTTTATAGGAACCTCTCCTACATTCTAAGAGAATATTCTCTTCCGTTGTCTTCAGTTGACTAGAGGAGTGGAGTCATTCAGGGTAAATTCCGTTTTATCACCAAGTAACCTTGGGATGATCACCAGGAAGGAGAATTACTTGTGCATTCTTGATCTCCTCCTCATTTCACTCCGGTCTTTCCAATTAACTGAGGACTGCATGACTAGTTTACTAGGACTAGGCGACAGTTAACTCCTGTAATTTCCCGAGTGTGTCCAGATCTCTCTAGAACACCACTATGGCACATTAGTTGAGCTATACATAGTATATCATGTGTATTTTATCATTCATTCATTTGGTTAATACAATTCTATTCTTTTCTCTCCAATTTTTCTCTCGTCTTCTCACTTTTGCAAGCTCTATTCATTCTTTTTCTAGCTAGATCCCTTGTGTAGGTACTCACCACATTCTACAAGATATACATCTATAACATTATCCAATTTGGGAAAGTAAAAATATTTCCTAACAAATCACTTATCAAAACAGTCATACCATGCCCTTAGTATACATATACTCATATATCATACATGTGCATTGCTTGCACGTTTCTATATCATTCCTATTCATTTATTTGATCTTAATATCAACCTTATTTGAAGAGAATTGCATCCATCCACATGACAAGTATCATAGAAATAATCATACCTATGTTTCCCTCTCTCATAGTAATATCCAACTAGAAATCAATCTTTCCCAACTGCTATAAAAGCATTTAAAATTAAAAATTACAACTAGGTAATTTACAACATTACCCATGGCAGTAAAATACCCAAATCCAACTTCCTTTCATGCTTCAAACCATTCATGGTCAATATACCTTTATAAAGGAAACCCTTTCCCGGATTCTCTTCCACTATTGCTTGAATATACTAAGCCACACCTATATGGATACCATCCACCTTTGGGTGTCAATCCAACCAATAGGTCATTTGTAAATGTTCCAAGCACTCTCCTTCTAGATTCTGGATCAATACTTCCTTGATTATTATAGCCTCATTCCTCCTAGGGCTGTAAACAATCACCATCCTTAGCCTTTTTCATTATTCATTGTACCTTATCCTCATAAGGTTGTATGAAACCCAACATCAACATTTATTCATGTTACTAAATTTCTTGTTGATACTAAATTGTCCTCAATTAAAATGTCCATCAACAAACCATACTTCACGACCCACCACATGTTATAATAGGTATTTAATGTTATATACATTCTTAATCATTACCATATGTGTTACACCATATATTGTGCACCAAGAATTTTACCCATGCCTTCAGTGCAGGTGTATTATAGTCATCTACCTTTTTGCATTCACATGCATAGACCAGTCCTCAGGTTAATATGCATATACATTTTCTTTAATACAACCATGAGGTTATAAGCTTTCTCATATGCCCATATTAATATACCTCTTTTATGAGGACTAAAAATAGTCCAAAAGGACTCCTTTACTTTTTCTTAAATGGATATCTTGGCAACAAGTTTCATTCATTATAGGTCAAGCAACTGACCTTACAATTTTCCATCAGTCCTCTGATCATGAGGAATTACACATACATGGTTTAGTCTTTTATTTTTAAGTAGTAATTAATACTTCCAAGGATTCTATCAATCCATACTAAATTCCTTTAACCACAAGGATTTTTTCATAAGGATCTTAGCCCTTATCTAAACAATAATCATAATTTTCAGGTCTCCAACTGCCCATGCTTAGAGGTAGCATTACAATCACTAGTTCATTCATTCTTTAAACTCAAGTATCCCTTAACATGATTCATCCATTTGAGGCATTCACATATGCAAGATGATCTATCTATCCAAACAGAATGGACAACATTATACTTAAATAAAAAACACTCAACTCATCCATTCCTGGACTTGTATAGCCTTACAACACAACTCTATCATTTCTGCCCCTTTTTATTGAAATATTACCATAATTCCTTGTCAATATATTCCCACTAATGGGGGAGTATTTATCATTCCAAAAAGGAAAAAATTATAATTCTTCTACTGTAAATCAACATGCAACTTTTCTTCTATAAGAAATTCTAAAACAAAATTTCAATCTGTAGTCCTTCTTCTTAAGGAACTAGTGCATATAACAAACAAACTTTTAACACAAAGAACTTTTTTTCCCAACCGGTTCATCTTAGCCTTGATATACCAACCCTATGATTGATCTCTGGCCCAACCAAGCCCAGTGTTTGAACTCTTCTCCGATACCACTTTGTAAGACACCCAACCCCCTAAGTACCTTCTTAAGGGACGAGGTATTAAAATTTTTCTTTTCCTCAACCATCTCAAATCCTCTTCTTGAGGGCACCATCATCTTTTTCTCATCAAGATATTTTCAATGATTGTCGCCATAAAAAAAACAATCTCTGGATCAAAATTTATGGCCTTCCAAAGTTTAGGCCTTCTTGGTCAAAGTCCACTTCACCACCACGTGGCACCCATGTCACCTACATCATTTGACATGGAGTTGATGTGTCATAACACACCTCCCTCTAACATGGACACTGGTGTGGCACCCACCACCTAGTCCATCAGACCCTCAACATATCGGGGCCTTGACCCTCTTGCGCTAAAAATTATTAACATATTTTTGATACCTTATATTCTGAGGCATCAACCATCGAGGTAGCGGCCCACCGGGGTACCTCCACCCTAGTAAAACAATACTAAATTTACTCGGTTCGATAGTTGAGTTGGCACGAGGACACGTGGCACAATCACCACTTGACACATGGATCTACCATGTGAACAAACATGGTGTACACATCATCATAGAGCACTTGGCTAATCCATCTAGGTGGTGAAGTCACATGACGCCATTCTCCTCTTCTTGCACGCTAATACGGAAGGGGTTAGAACCTTTCCCTGGAACTGTGCCCCACCGAGGTATTGACATATCAGGGATTTTCAAATGAGTACAGACTTGGAATTATTTTGGGGGTCTCGTACTCCAGTACTCGATGTCAACCTTCGTCCTGATATTGTTACAAGATTGATGGTTGAGATTTCTTGATCCATAGATATGATGACTAGGATTCAGGGCGACCAAAAATCTCTTCTGAGATTTTGATCAAAGATCAATGGCCAAGGTCCTTCGGCCTTTAGATCCAACAACTATGGTTCAACGCACCGACTCAAGGGTTTAAGCTTGACAAGGCTAACACTTGACCTGTGGGTCAATTAACCTCCACCATGTAGCATCCTTGACCACACTGTCTACCTATGTGGCTTCTACATCACATGTGACATCATATCCCTTCTTTCCTCACACTTATATATGATGAAGGAATGAAACCAGGTGCTAGAACCCTATCCCACCGGCCTATAGACATACTGGTCTATCAAAACTTTCACAATGGGTACAAACTTGGGGTGAGTTCCCGGTAGCCCGGGGAAATAGGTAGAACCCATCCAAGAATCATGCCCCACTAGGAATCAACACATCAAGACGTTCCCAAGAATAAACACAACCTCAACATTCTTCCATGGTTTGGTACTTTGGTACCCCAAGACGTAAATCCCCCTCCTGATTTTAACACAAGAGATATATGACCTAGATCCATCGATCCATAGATTTGACGAGTGTTATTCAAAGGTTTAAACCCAGCAAGGGATCACATTCGGTTCATCCGCAAACCCAAGTTTGAAAAGTGTCACTCCTATGACACCCTAGCTGCCATGCTAGTAGCACACATCCACATGATGTCACTGTTCTCTCCCCTACCACTTATATGATAAGGGCATGGGACCAGGGGTTGGAATCCTACTTACCATATTTCAACATATTGGGGATTTACAAGTATTACCACAAGCATCCCATGGTACTCTGAGGATCTGATATCTCAGGATACCCAAACACCTAATAAGATCATATGACTATTAATTATTCCTTTCGCCAATTCAACATATATGATAATTTTTTCGCTTTACATAAAGGTTTCAACATATAAACTACCCATCCTTGGATGCCCAAGATCGATCCCCCCCCCAGATCGATGACTATTGTTCCTCTTGGTTTACAACATGGATCTCAATGGAATTATTCCTTCATATAGAAACCCTCGATTATTCCTTGCAGATCCTTGCAAGGGTCCTTGACTTAATCCTTCCCTATGGTCTTTTAACCCAATTTAACAACCAGTAAGCTTGGTGCATGGTATTCAGAGACGAATTGAATACCCCACAACTTTCTATGTTAAAGAGAGGGAATGTAACATGAGGTATATCAACCTTCTCTGGTCTTCCTTGGGTAGTCATTATAGTTAAGGTTTTTCTCTCTTGACGGAGGAATGCAATACTCCTTTCCTCTCAGGAATTATCATTTATTTCGTATGGACTTGTTTCCATTCCTTAGGAAACCCATCACAGTATGTGTAATTACTATGCACAGGAAATGATACATGCATATTTACTTCTTGTTAGAGCAGGATATTTTGGATAAGTTTTTGGAATCACACATAATTAGATCACACAACTTTTTGGCAAAGCAACATTGCACAAGGAAAGCAACTAGCACATTATCAGGAGTCATTATGCAAGAAACTGGAGTTAGATAGGAAGTGTTGGGACAATTTGTCCACTTTGTAACCATGTTGTGACAGGCTAATCCCTAATATAAAACTATAAATATGTAATGGGTTTTTGGTAGAGGATAGAGTCAAGAATGGAATAGTGAAGAATTGGATAAGTGTTCGAGTATTTTAAGTTATGACTGGGGTTTTTGGAAGTTATGCTCGCACTGTAGCAGAATGGATTAGGTAGGTTTAGGTAATGTCCACTGATATATCTTTTTGTAAGAATAGTGCATAGCTGTAAGGAGATTATGAATGAATAAAATAAGAAGCCAGTCATTGTGGACGTAGCCTAGTTTGGGGTGAACCACGTTAAAATCTTGTGTCTTGATGTGTTTCTTTTATGTGTTATGTTTCTGATGCATATGATGGATGGTTAGTATAGATCTATTTAGTGTTCACAGATACTGCGAAAAGATGGTGAATGTTAAGTATGTTGAATATGTCACTAATATATGTTGTTATGGTCATCCACACTTAAGTTAACGATGAATGAATGTTAAGTGGAGTATTGTTGCACACAAGGTCTATTGAAAGATAATTACATGTTAAGTAATGTAAATTATGCACATAGTAGATGAATAAACAATGCATAGTATGGTCATGTTGAATGCCTCACTTCCCCTCATCACTGTAGAGACTTGGTTCCTGCAGCCCCTTTGGATGCCTCAAGTGAGACTTCACTTGCTTGCAGGTGATGTCAAAAGGGTCAGTGTCTAATTTTTTTTTGGGTTTATTAATAATTAACCCTGGGTCTGCCCATTGTGTGCCAAAAAATGGTTCTGTTGCCGGGATTGGGATCTGCAAATGAGGGGGATGTGGAGGCCCACTAAGGAGGAGATCGGATAATGGTGGAATACTAAGGAGATAGAGTTTGCAGTATACCAAAATCATAATCCATGGATCAATGCATATAAATGGTTACAAAGGTATGTTTTTACAGATTTACATGAAATTTTATTTGTTGACATTTTGAATGTGTTAGCGGAGTGGACTCAGATATTTATTGAATAGAAAGGAAGGTATCAGACTATGAATCCAAGGAATTGGACTCCTAAATTAATTATATAGGTTAATGCAGTAAGAAATAAGACATCATGCACAATTGACTACTAGTTGGATAGTGTGTTGGGAGGTTACGCTACTGAATTTTCTATAGATTGCACTTAGTTGTACAGTGCTGTAGAGAGGGAATTATTTAAAGGACAGTGTGGAAGATACCTAAATTCAATGTCTACGTGGATTAATATGTTCTCATGCGACAAAAGCGTGATGACAATGGAATCTGGTTGCTAAGCACCTTCGTGCACATAGGGGAACTGGGGGTTGAACAAGGAATGATATGAGTGTAGAAAGGGATGAAAAGAAGGAATGCAAAATGGATGGGCTGAAGATGTTGAGTGAAGAAGAGTTTGCGATGAATAAAGAGATTAGAATATTGCGCAACCATAAGAGATTTAGACCAAATAATAAGAGGACTGTGGCTGAGAGAGAAGGGAAACATAGTGAGATTGAGGAAAGAGATATTGATGTAATATTCCAGATCGAAGGGAGTCTACACACAACAAAAAAATCCATCAAATTAGTCTAGTAGAAGAAGATCATGCTCATATCAGACTTTGTGTCGAACCCATGACCTCATGTGCATCACCAAGAACTGAGGTAAGGTCATAAGTTTTTCTAATTGTATTTAGAAGTGGAAGTAGTACATCGAGTTAGAATCAGTTAGTATTGTCAGGAAACAATACCGCTCATAACATGATGGGGGGGTAGATCCAACCTTAAGGATGCCTCTCTTACAAGGGGCTAGTTCATAAGATCCAGAATAACATTTGTTCATCTGTGATACAATATGGATTGTAAATAACGTCCAGGACGATGATGTGAATATTGCGTAGTTGGTGTTATAACAAGTTTTGACTCACCCCATGAAACTTACTCAGAAGGCCTTTCCATTTCCCTATGCAAAATTGAAGTCCCCTTTTGTACTTCCCAGAGCCAAAAAAACATATTTTTCCACATATACACACCCTACAAGTTAGACAACATGTGTATAAGCATGTTACACCACTACAACCTGCGTACATCAAGTTTGGTGCTCAAAATTAAAAATTGTGTCAGGTTTCCATGTCATGTCACGAGATCCATGATCCTTGACCTTCCATATACTGGAAAAGTTCTGACTTGACCCTTCAGTTCCATTTGAAGGCTATAAATTAGGCCATATCCAAACCATGGAAAAGATTTTTGAGAGAAAAGATACTTTGGATACATTTTCACTTCACATTGAGTTTGCATCCCTTTATCCTTGAAAGTATGAACACATTGTTCATCCCCCAAGATATTCCCCATTTGATGGAGAACCTCACTGTCTCTCTTATATGAGATTGCCTTTGGTGGAGGATTGAAGTGGTGGAGGCCCAGATGGAAGGGAATTAGTTTCTCGATTCTGAGATGTGCCAACACAAAAGTTTGTCACTTATACACTTCCGTTGATCATTTTTTAATAGAAATACTCTTTTCTCATCCAATTGATATCTTGTGAATATTTGAATTATTATTCCATGGGTGCATTTGTTATGAATGTTAATGGATTATGATACTGTATGTGCTAACATTATATATTATCACCATATGCTTGCGTATCTTGGTTGTTGAGGACAAGTTGCAGGTATGAAGCTTTGAGTTGCGTGCTCAACTATGGTCTTCATCGAATGTTCGAACGAGGTAGGATCTTTATCTTGTCTTGTTATCATTTTCATTTATATAGAATACTTAGGATTAGAGTTGATTTCTGCAGTCATTTTGTCTCTTGTGGTTTACTCCATTCCATACAGTGATTTTCCTCATAACAGAATTTGCGACCATACCAGGGATTAAATTTTTGTTTTGGGGTTTGGAGTGTTTTTCTCCTTGACTTGATCTCTATTATCCTGAGTTTCCTTGTCGCCTGATTGGTCGAAAACCTATTTTTACTTTGCATTTGAGTTTCTTGGCTTAACCCTTGCTCAGGCAGTGTTTTAATACATATACATAGGTGTCTTCTTGGGTCTCTGTCCTAACTGTTGAGTGCTTGCAGAGTGATAGGAAACCTTTTTATTGTTGAATTTTTGGGCGGTTTTCTTTATCATCATCCTTTTCATTGGTTGTCCTTGTATCTTGGTATGAGTGTTTACTTCTTGGTATCCTACTTGGCTTGTCTCTTTTTTCTTGCATTAGGGTCTATATATCAAGCTGTTATTCAGTCCTTGCATTTTCATTTCTTTATATTGAAAATACAAAAAAATATACATTTTGGATTTTGGCATTTTCTCTTTTGGTTGTTTAGTATTGATCTTGACATATGTGGAAAGATTGCATCTTATTGAAATTGCAGAGTTGAATTGAAAGTTGCATTTTAAAAAGCTTACCATCTTTTGAGAATTTAAGATTAGGACTTAGCATTATGTTCATATTCATTTCTTTGATTTGTTGAGTCATAACATCATCGGTTTCACGACCACATATCTTGAGTAAACAAAGCCATTAAAATTAACGCTGATTAATTAAAATTGATTAGAAATGATTTTATTTTTCGGAGTACACAAACAAGCATAGGATATAGGGCCTTGGAATAGGATTTTGTGAGTAAAATTCTCCAAGGATATGAAACTCAACATATGTGTCTGACCAGGGAGTGGTGAAATCCATTGTGTCATTAGTGACGTCAAGACACTCCGCTCACACCAAAGTTAAGTATGAGGTCATGTGAAGTTGGTTGTAGAGATATCCCTCTAATACCTTCTTAGTGTCATAGATATTTCTGGGGATCTATTCGTATTTGGGGGCCTTTCTAGTACCTTTACCTCTGTGAGAGGCAATACTTTCAATATTTTGGGCTTTGTTACCCTGCCCATATGGTGGACTTGACTTACGACTGTTTTCCTGCACATTGGTTATATCGTTGTGGCTTTAGTTTCTTGACATAGGTAGCCACATAGGTTACTTTCAAAGGTTATTTTGTAGGTACCCTGAGTCAGATAAGGGTCAGACAAAACACAACCTTTATGGAGGATTACCTCTCCGGGTGGATCTGACCGACTGTGTTGTTAAGCCCACGAAGGCTCTTATAACTGATTCTGATACCTCTGATATTTTGAAGGGAGTCTCACGCCCTCTTGGGAGAGTCATACCTACTCTAGTGAGGGAGGCCCCTTTTCAAATACTATATCTTGTTTGTGTGCATTTGGCCTTTTTGTTTATTTTGGTGTTCTCTTTGATTATTAGTTGGCCCTAGGATTTGGTTTCATATCTCAAGTCTTGAGTCATCATGGATCCAAACCAACTTCCTTGTAGGTCTCTCTGTTTGTTGAAGTTACCACCGCATCTTGAGTCTTTTCCTTCTAAAAGGCATAAAGTTATCAAACGTGGTACACACACCTCCACCTACCAGACTTGTGATCATACAACTATGAGTACTGAGTCAAGTACGAAAGATACTGGGAATCCTTCAACTCCCATACCTTTTGTAGTTATTGGAACTCCTTTGACTCCTTCAATCACTACGGTTGTAGTGTCAGAGGTTCCCATCATCACTCCTATCATGCCTGTGGTTGCTACTCAATCCATAGTAATGAACCCTTTTAGGTCTCTTTTTGGTACACATGGATACAATGCTTAGTCCATTCCTTCAGTCTCTAACCCTTTCTCTTTTAGCGTCCTGAATATGAAATTGCAACTTTCATCTTCCATTCCAGCGAATAATGCAAATCTTAGTGTTGGACCCGGGGGCATGGCTCCTCCGCATATTCCACTCTCGTTTGGTGGATCTCATATTCCCCAAACGAATCCTACGGTTGGAACCTAGCCTCCCTTCCCTCCTGGGTCTAATCCTAGTCTCAATGCTCTAGGATGGAGTAATCAATTGGGCGGACAAGCTACTCCATTTGTTTCTTACTTTTCCCCTTCCTTCTCCATGCCAATCCCTACTAACACGTTTCGTATGACGAATCCACCCCTATCCTCCTGATTGTCGCCCGGAGGGAGTCAATTTCATATGATGGGAAACTCCTGGCCTTGAGCTCCTCTAGCTGGGGGAAATGTTTATAACCCTCATTATACTTTTCAATAGGTATGGTTCCCAAACAACCTCTTATGAATCAATCTGGAGGAGGATATTACCATACCAGACAGGGCCATGGTGTATACCAGAACCTGGATGGGATGCAATCCCTTAACATCAATCTTTCTTGGGAGCATGGGATCATATACCACAACCCCGAAGCCCTTTTCTATCCACACTTAATTTTCCAGATATGTTGAGATTAATGAATGACTTGGTGCATCATGATCCGTCATGCCCCCCTATCCCCACCAAGCTTCCTTAAGACATTCTTAAATTCAAGGGAAAGAATGGCGAGGATCCAGGTGGTCACGTTACTACTTTTAATCTTTGGTGCTCATCCAATTCCATTAATGAATATTCTATTCATTTGAGACCGTTTCTATGCACCCTCACAGGGGTTGCAACGAAATAGTACATTGAGCTACCAGGGGGAACATATGAAAATTTTAATCAGATGGTTTTGGTCTTTCTCAACCACTTCCATTTTCCAGTTCATTACGATGTCAACATAGAACTTTTATCGACCCTCCACTAGGACAAAGCCACCCATGTCTCAGACCATATCCAAGAGTGGTGTAGACGAAAGAGGTTGATCAAAGCCTACATTCCTTTAGAGTTCTTGTTGGAATGATTCCTTAAGTATTTATTGCCTTATATTTCGAAGGATGTTTCTACATCCGGGGTAACATTTGAAGAGGAATCTATTTTCAAATCCCATCAATTGGACCTCATATATGCTCAATTTGGGATGTTATACGAAATTGTTCTTGGCGAACCGAGGTCAAATTACGACCCTAGACAAAATCCTGAGCCTCATGTCGATGACATCATAGGCTCTACTAATGATAAGTCTATAGACTTGGTGACGAACCAGTTGAAGGATTTGTCTCTAAGCCACTCTATAGAAGGACAAGCTTCGTCTTCATCCTCCACTCCCACTTAGTCGATGAATGTGCATTATGTACAGTCGTTGACCAACCCAAATGGTAACCAAAAACTAGGCGGGAATAGAAAGAAAGGACAAGGTAATAATCGTAAGGGTGGGAGAAATAATAATAAAAAACCCAAGGACAATGCTAACAATGATAATAACAATGCTGGCGAGGGAAATAAAGAAAAGAGGAAGGTGAAGTTTCCTTGTAAACTTTGTAAAGATGATCACCTTACCCACTTATGCCCCAAACTTGAGGAAGCTTCGAGGCTCTTATCTGAACTGCCCGTTATGATGCCCAATCCATTTCCGCATAATCAACACATGACTTCGAGCTCCTCTAATGCCCGAAATGCATCGAGCGGGAATCAAAACCCCCTGACGCATGAAGGTGGTCATCTATGAGTAAATATGGTCAAGTCTCAGATTGATATAGCCACTCGATCTCATGATTATAGTTCTTCACAGACTGTTCTAGGTCCAGAGTCTCCCCCTACTTCGAAAACACCTTTGCAGATCGAAAAACTAGAGCCTCCGCCCCGTATTCTTAAAGGAGTATTGAAATGATTTTTTCACAATCCTAATGCTAGAGATTCCCAAAACTATTTGATTGTTGAATATATGGGTCAAACCGCTTGTGCGATGTCGACTTTGGAGGCACTCCAGATGTGTCCTTCATAGAGGAATGCCTTTTTATCTGCATTAGGATCTCTAGACCCGTGTGGCTCAAAGGTTATCAAGTTTGACATCACAGATGTTAAGACTCACTTTCCTTACCATGTGGCCCGTTGTTCCTGAGATTGATTCTAAGGCTCAAAGAATAATGTTAGACATCAAAGTTTTAAATGAAATGTTTTTATAAATGCTTTCTTCTACCTTCAGTTTTCTGAGAAACATTCTTTAAGTAAAATTTATGATAAGATAGTACATAGGCTGTATCTCGTTATCTGAGTCGTAATTTTAATTTCAAATGATGTAGAGATATTTGACAAAACTGTTAAAACAAAGCAAGGTATCAATTACAATAAGTCTCACCTTATTTGCAGTAGAAGAAAAATAGAAGATGTACCCTTGAAAGGATATTAAGAATGCAACAATCCACACAGGTTACAGGTCTTGTTTTACTCATAGTAATAACAGAGGAAAAACTGTAACTGAAAGGAATTCTGATATATTATGATCACAATAGATGTTTTACTAAATTGTAATCATTCACTCTTCAAGAACTATAGAAAGAAACTCATAAGAGATGGAGACATAGAGAAAACACATAACTCTAATGGAATAGAACTTAGAATCTCTATCTGCACTTGTATTAATATTCAAAATGTTCTCTCTTTTACATCAGGCTAGAGGCAGCCTTGAATAGATCTAAAATATATCTATTTATACAAAATTTTCTCAACTAAAAGTAGTTGGACTTTCCACAATATCTGCTTTAAAGATAGAATATAATATGAATGGAATAACATAATGCAAATATTATTGAGTTTTGATTTGATGTGCTGGCGCTTTATATATTCCTTCATTTTCTCCTAGATGCACTCGCTTTCCTATGTTCATTGAACTGGGCACACATGTCCATCAAGGCTACCATAAATCTCGAAGGTTCAATTTTCTCGTTCAATTCAAAGGCAAACGTCTTCTTTTGTACTAGTGTCAGCTTCTCTTGAATCTTCTTCACTTCCTAGGCTGTAATTTGATACTGTAAATTTGGTTTCACCAATAACTCATTAATCTTGAGCAAATCGATCTGATTCATCTGTTGGATGACAAATTGAATATTTTCCTTATTTTTCTAGATTTTTCCTGATTCATTTCTATTTCAATCTGTCCCAGTGCCTTTGAGATATCATTTTCTTCAAATTCAACCAATTTTGTATCTACAGAAGATAATGTCTCCAAACAAGCCTCATTTTCATCTCTGGCAAGTTTCTTGCTTTCTTCTAGATTTGTCTCCCAAACTTTCAAGGCCATTTCACCCTTTACTTTTTCATATTGTGAGAAAGGGGCGAGACCGGGGATATTGGCTTTCTGCCTCCATATGATGAATTCCTGAAACTTGTATCTAGCAACACATACATCTTTTTCTTTGACATAAATACTTTTCAGAGAAATATTTATTGCCTGATAACATTTATGAATAATATCCACCTTTTGATATAGATCCCGCTGGACAACTTCCAGCTTCTCATTTATTTTTTATGCTTGTGCTTTCAAAGAAGTGATGTCTATTGTTGTATTCTCCACTAGGGATAATTTGTCCTGCATTTGTTCTATCAAACTATATCGCTGCGTGATCATGACTTTGTTGGTCTGTGAACTTTGGTAAATCAACTCGATTTTCTCCTGTAACTGCTTCATATGCTGCTGATAATTAACCCTGATTTGCTCTATGTCTTGATTCATCCTGCTACTGACAATATGTTCTGTGATGTGTATTTGATTATGCAATTGCTTTACCAAGAGAGATTTTTGTTATAGTTGTTTGGTCAGATTATCCATTGACCATTGGTTGGCAGTGGCAAAAGCCCCTAGTGAATCTGCAACATCCTTGGAAAACTTAGGATCATCTTGGCCTTTTCCATCATATAATATTCTCTTCCTTTTAGTAACTAATCCATCTTTCTACTGAGATTGTTTCTTTACAATAAATTTATGTTTCTTGTTGAAAAAGAAACTTGAGGGAGGCATTTCTTCAAAAAATATAGGAGTAAGATCATCTACATGAACGAGCTCTGAACTAGGAGCTCTAAAACTGGTCGCTAAAGGGGTTAATGAGGGAATAACATAGATAATTACTGTGGATATTTCTGGGCCTGTTATGCTTGGGATGCTAGCAGGAGTAGCTGGTGTTGAATGAGGAAAAACTTCTCCCTAATTCATGAAGGCTTCAAACTAGGCTAATATTTGCTGATCATTTAGACCTATCAATGATGTTTTTATCTCTTTAAATAACCCTTCTGAACTCTTCAAAACTTCTTCAGCTTTGTTTTTAGTGGAGCAACTTGGCTAAGACTATGTGGATTTAAGTTCCTGTGAAGATGGGATGGGCCTTGAATCTCCTTGTAGGATCTTAGGAAAGTTGTTTCATCTATGCTTTTGGAAGCTGAGGAAACCAACTTGTTGGTCAAGGGGCAGAGTGTGGAATCTATTTTGAACTTCTTCATAGGATCTAACTCCCCTGAAAATCTCATCATAAGGAGAGTCCTCATGGATTTATCTTTTCATGTTGTATTGAGACAAATGATTATCCACTATCTTATGAGGATCATGTATTTTGAATTCTATGTCAACTAATATGACATCTTCCAATGTTGCAATCTCTACTTTGTTATGACCAAAATCTAACAATGTAAACATACCAACTTGAATGGGAAAAGTTGGCTAAACCTTTTTCTGAGCCGCTTTCAATTCCTTGGTGATTCCTCCTGCTACTGTTTGGTATGCCACTTCTCTGCACAACAGTCTGTCAGGTAAAAATTGTAGAAGGGCATGAGGAGGAGCGAAACAACCGAACACTCTAATGTGGGAGAAGTTCTCCTCAATGTACTAGTCTGCAAGTGTGCCTAGGTTTCCCATCATTTTCTCTGAAATCCTGGGCGGCGGGTGGCCATAGATCGCTGTGTGAATAGGTACCACTATGCCGTGACATATTTCGTAAAATAAATCTTTATCATTTTCTTCCCATTGTTTGGAGTGGTAGAAATGTATAGGCTCAGAACTAGCCAGGGTCCAACTCCAGTTCATCAGGGGGAATGGGGTCATGAAACAAATGGCATCCATGATATATGCAGACATGTCAAAAGGAGTATATTTCCATTTTGATTTCAATGTTTGGTACTCAACAATTTCCTTAGCCAAGTTATTAGATAACATTTTAGCACAATTGAAAGTATAGCCCTCGACTACTTCATTCATTATAGCTACCCACTCAACTGAGAAATGTGTAGGGTTATTTTTCCCAAATATATGGTAGAGAATCATGGCTATATATAAGATATGAGCATCTAAGGACACCGTTGAATACATACCATGAGCGTCGGTTTTGAATTTGTCTGGATGTCCCCACCAGGACTTTATTATATCATGACTATTTCTACCGTATTGAGTGCATTATTTTCTCTCAAAATCTAGGAGAAATGTTGCATTGTATGTATATTTGGGTGTAGAAGAGAGCTTATACATTACTTGTAGGTTTTGTTAGCACTAGGAGTCACCTTCAGATTGTATGGAAGGCAAGCCTAGTACCCATCAAGTTATAAGTGAATGTAAGGGTGTTTAAAGGGTCAAATGGAAAAGGACTCAAGTGATAATGTTCTAACTCATATAACAGGGCTAGCATACACCAAAAATTAAGGTCTTGGCTAATTTCAATCAATATTTTGGGAATAAGTATGAATAGAGGGAAGACTTGAATGAGAGAAGTGTAGGGGTTGCTGTAAACATCAGGTCAACAAGAGCCTAAGGAGGAAAGTTTCTTAACATAAGATCTTCTTGAACTGAGAAACTAAGGAAGCTAAATAAACATCATGATAACATAATGATCAAACATCCATCATGACATCACCACAATCATTCAAGTGAATCATTCAAAGCATGAACATTTAGCATAAGAAGCAAATAGACTGAAAGAGAAGTTGATTTCTATTAGTAAAAAAGTCTTAAGTCCAGTACATCACTAGATCACAATTACTTCATCAAAATATTACAGTATAAGAGAGCCTTGCCCAACCATCCGAACCTACCAAAGAAAATGATCTATCTATTTATAACAAAAGGGAGGCAACAACTGGAGGTACGAGCTGGCCCCCTTCCCCTGAAAAACTCTAAACATTTATTTTCTCTAACAACTTATCTAACCATCTATGCTATAAAACAATAAAATGTTGGTGACTAATCCAACTGAATTGATTCCCTTTTGCTGCGCAGCTCCTTATTTTCCATGTGTCCTTCAAATCATGTGGTTGTCTTCATAATGCCAGCTGCTGCTTCTCCATCCTTCTTCATCATCAATTTATCCAAAAATTGTTAGCTTCGTCCTCCTAGATCCCTGGTCTTTATTGGCAGCTTCTCTGCGTAACAACACTACAGGGAGAAAATGTAGCGCCTGTAGATAGTGTCACTGTGCTGCATATGTGTACAAACTCTGCTCTCTGTGAAATATTGGGTAGCGCCTGTAGGTAGAGCCTGTAGGTAGCGCTCCTGTCTTGCACATGTGTGCAACCATTTACCCTCTGTGAAATATTCGGTAGTGCCATTAGGTAGTGCCTCTGTGTTTCGCCTGTGTGCCAATTATTTTCCCTCTGTGAAATATTAGGTAGCGCCACTTACGCTGCCTTTGTGTGCAGGTTTGTGTAGCGTTACAAAAACACAACGCCTTCAATCCTTGAACATGTGCAGAGTAATTTGTGTTTTTTCATGATGAAAAAACTGTTTTAATCAAGAGCCTTGACTGCACAATAGGTGGTGCCTTCGACCGGTGGGGAAGCTAGCACTTAGAAAAAACCCAAAACCCAAATAGTTAAGCACTTAGAAGCCTGCATAGATGGCAGATATAATATTTGCATAATGGTTAACCCTTCCAAAAAGATGCATCCAAAAAAATGGGGCTTACCCTTTACCAACTATTTTGTCATTTTAACACTTAACCTCATACTCTTTCTGGTAGAAAGAGGATCTTCGATTGACACAACAAACTTCTTCTTCTTGGAATTTACATGCTTCTTTGGTGCAGTCGTGCTCTACTTAGCTGTTGTTTTTTCATCTTCAATGGAAAATTCAACCAACACCTGTAGATTTCTTTGGGCTACCTCATCTTGAAAATGATTCAGCTCTGCCTTTAGCTTCATGTTCTGAGATTGGAAGCCTCTGTTTTGCCTGTAGAGGTTCTTAAGTTGTCTATGAAGGGGCTGGGCCCTTCTTGCTTCAAATTTTACCAAGTCAAGGGTACGACTGTAGCCATCCATAAGCTCTGTCATCTTGGTTCTGTTAGTCATGGATTCCTCTTTCAATTTAGCCACTTCCTTTCTTGCATCTTTAAGCTGCCTGATAAGTCTCTTGAAAGTCTAACTGTCAGGAGGAGCAGTGTTATGCACAGTCTCAAGAGGTTTTTCTCAGTCTCTTCTTCTACCTGTATGGGAAATGTCTTATCCACCTCATCAGGTTTCTGGGTGGCTTTGCTTTTACCTTTCTTCCTCTACACAATGGTTTCTTCAATACTTATCATAGGCTACTCAAAGTGTTTCACAGGGGTTCCCTTTTTTCTCTCCAAAGGTATTTTATTTCCTTTACCTTTCTTTACAGGGGCTTCTTGTTTTTCTTCCACGGGATTTTCAATGCCTTTTCCCTTCTTCTTTTGAATAGGGACCTCTGGTAAGGACTGCTCTTTGAAAACCTCCTTAGGAATTGATGACCTTGTGAAAGGTCTTTTACCTTTGATTTCGACTACAGGGGGAGAAGAGGGAAATATAAGCTTCTTCCCTCTCTTGGATACAGCTTTGGTGGAAGAAGACACCTCTTCTAACCTTGGTGGAGGAGGTGGTGAAAAATCTTTGTGTGGAGAAGGGCAAACTTCTTCCTCAGCCTCTAAGACCTGCTTACTAATCTCTGGAAATTGAACTGGGGTTCTGCCCTTTCTCTTCCTATTGGTTCCTACTTTAGTAGCATTAGTGGGTGTCAAAGGACTTGCCTTCTGTGATTGAGAAGTTGGTGCTAAATCCAACTTGAAATAAGAGGTAACAACAAAATTCTCCCATGAAATCTCTTTCTTACTCAATTCCTCAGAGACTAGCATTTTGATTAATCTAGAGTGGAAAAGGCTAGAATCCACATCTTTAGATTTGGCCTGTATCTTGTCTGACATCTTACCTATACTCCTAAACAAGTAATAAGGAACATTCATCTCAACCTTACCAGTAAAATGTAGCAACAACCTTATATGGTACTAGTACAAGGTGTTGAATCTCCCTTCACAAGTAAAATATCTCTGCATGATCTTCAGTAATCTGTCAAATTGTTCAATCAATTGACTCCTTGGCATACTTTTGGACAAGTCATTGGCTTGATATTAAAGTTTAAAAAGATCTTTTGCATAGGCTGGAATCAAATCCATGGCTTTGAACCACCTTTCACTTGTAATGGGGATCCCTATTGTAGCTGAGATAGAGGCTTCAGTGACCTCAAACTCTAAATCACCAACCTTGGTTTTCCTGCCATCAAACTGCAATGCAAACTATCTTGCTACCTCTGGATGGCCTCTCTGCATGTTCTAATAGAAGGAGAGGCACCCTACTCTTTGAAAGGCCTCTCTTTCCATGGGCTCTGTATAAAAAAGATGGATGTCCACTGGTTCTGTTCTAACCACCTTGCCACCTTTGTGTTGTTGACAAATATTGAACAAGCAACGATGATGGTTGTTGTCATTGATGGAAACAACGGAGATGGAAGGATACGAAGGATAAAACCCCTTGGGGGATTCAGACGTAAGAGCTCAGGAGGTACAACATTGAAGAAAACACGCGCAGCAAGAGATTACAGAGAAAAAGGAAGACAAAGATCCAGTGACCATTGGATTCCATTCAAATTTCCTGAAAGACCGACAACCGTCAGATCTGCAGAAGTTGCGAAGGAGATAAGTCATCGGAGATTTGGGGATCGGGAGTTTATAATGTCCAATTCACTTGACATCAAAAACTCCGAAATCGCGAAGTAATCGCAGCCATTGAGCCAAGATTGCATCTGAACCGTTGATTCAACCCACGAAAGCACACCACGTCAGCAAAGGGACACGTGGCACAACCAGGGAATGACAGGTGTCAGGCAGATTCAACACTTTAGGCACATGAAAGTCATGAATCAGAGTGACACGTGGCAGAATCTAACACATGTCAAACCAGTGTGACGTCAGCAGAGGCATCGATGATCGGGACCGTCCATCTGAGGGACAGGTGTCGAAGATCAAGGCACCGTCGGCATATCGGACATCGGGAAATCAGAGTTCCTGATGTTGAAGGAAACGAGAGATCGAAAGTCCCGAAATCCCGAAGGTATCGAGACCGTCCAGTTGAGGGACAGGTGTCGGAAATTAGGAGCGAGTCGGCATATCGGAAATCGGGATATCGGAGATCCCGGGCACAAAGGTTCTGTGCATTTCGAAATCGCGATCCACGAAATCCCGATGAGTGGGGTACAACTGTCAGCACAGCAGCGAAGGAGGACAGAGGCGTAGTAGAGGCCAGCTGTTAGCATATGAATGGAGCGTCGGGATTTGGACGATCGAGAATCACCGGGTGAATGCATTGATGCATCACAAACCCCGTAGCCCCGACGGGGTTAGGTCATGATCATGGGTAATGGTCATATGGACCATTGTGTAGCCGGATGGGGCTAAAGCTCGGGAAATCGGGGATCGGGAATCCTGGA
>ML789008.1:77681-149049 GCA_009831015.1 Picea engelmannii
GAAGCTCCCTTCCAGGAAAGGCTGGTAAACGAGAGAAGGTTGTAGCCTTCTGCAGGTAGAAGCCTGCGTACTAGTATGAGTCTGCACTAGTACATTATTGTAGAATGTTTTCTTAATAATAATCATTGAAGACAGAGACAACAATAGCGGTGGTTTTCTCCCTAATTGGGTTTCCACCTTAAATCTCGGTGTTCATGTGTCCTATTCATCCGTGTTAGTTTATTTTGTTGAATTACTGTTTAAAAGACATCCGATGAATGAAGAAATCCCTGGATGCACTACTGTTTTCATAAGAATATACAATAACTGGTCTCTATAAAGTAGACTATGATTTTTCAGTGAAAGAAAAGTGAAAAATTGTTAATAGCTCAAAATACTGATTCACCCCCCCATCTCAGTATTTTTCCAACATGTGTGTCTTCCTCGATTGAGGAGTCTCCATGGCTCAGAATGAGGATTTTTGAAAGGATTAAGGGGTGGTAACGATCATGAAGGCTTCAAATAGATAAGGCTGACACTTTTAGACAGACCGATGCTAGTAAGAGAAGCTAGACTTTAGGAATTAAACCCTTAGGCTTGCACATGTATTTTGGAGTGTAAATAGTGAATAGGTAGTCTAAATTTGGCCCTCTGCAATTGAGTGAAAATGACAAACCTCAAGGTGAAAAAAATCAAGGAAAACATAGATGGTTTGAGCAGTGCCTCTGGGTAGTGCAACACATACACAGAGGATAGGCTATTTACAGGCTTGCGACTTTAATGGTTAAAGCAACCAGTAGTGACCAGACCATAGATATAGGAAAAGAAATTTACAGGTCCAAAGAGGAGAAAAACAAGGTTACCATGCAAATATGCATCCCTTACTACTGTGCAAGCTTAGCAAAACGAAAACCCGAGAACAAATTTCCTATGAAAATTAATACGCAGAGGAGGTAACATAGGATACCTGTGCAGTAGACACCTGTTGAGATCTTCAATGCAACCTTAGGATGAACTTTGAGAAAACCTCAGCCCTTAAATCTTTCTCAGCATTGGATTTGGTTGACATGCGGTCGCCTGATCAGAACTTGTGAATTTGTGCAACGCATCACTATTGAGCTTTGCAAAATTAGAAACCATTACCAAGGCTCATTAATGCAATATCTTTGAAGGCGTCTTTAACCGACTTCTGGCACTAAAAACAAGGGATATGACATCAGTCGTGGCAATCATGACTTGAGGTGGAAGTATGATGAACTGGATAGGTGCTACAGAACTTCCTGATGAGTAGGTAGCGTTTCCAATTCAAAAAATGATTAGATAAGTAAGTGAGGACGATGAGGCATGCCTATGAGGTCACGAGTGAGGAGAGAGGAGTGTCACATCAACCTAGTCATGGGAGGGATCGACCTAGGGACAAGTCATGAAGGGGACCACAATGATTCATGAGCTAAAATGGTTCAAGGATAAAAAACCAATTTGAGGATCAAATAAGAGCTAAGACTCAAAAACTTTAATCATCTAAGGGGTCCTACCAAACAAAATTTTTAAAGGGGTGAGACTTTTAAAAGAAAAATTGAAATCTAAGGCTTGAAAAAGATTAAAAGCAGACTAAAAGACTGAAGGCAACTTGGTGTGATAACATTGGATCCACATGGGATGGTATGCCCCCTGCAGGATGCCAAGAATGAGTATATATAATGCCTTATCCTAGGGCTATGGGGTCATTTATTGAGATAAAAAATAAAAAGAGAATGATATTTACAATGACATGAAGAGCCACTCAGGCCTTAAGAAAAGTACGTTTTCAGGAAATGCCCATTGACAGGGCCACCAAAAACCTCCTCATTCTCCATATTCTGCAACTTGAAAGTGTTATTAGAGAATACCTCAGAGATTTTGAAAGGACCGATCCATAAAGCTTCAAATTTACCGTGCTTGCCTTTATCTTGCTTTGGTGCATCCCACTTGAGCACTGAATCACCCAATTGAAAGTCCTCTTTGTTTACCTTTTTGTCGAAAGCCTGCTTGATCTTCAGTTGATGGTTATCTTCTTTGTCTACAATCTGCTCCCGAGTCTGCTGCACTTCAACCAGCTGTTGAATCGTTCTGATCATATGATCAGTTTCCCCTTGATAATCTTGGAAGAATTTTGCCACAGGTAAGGCAAGCTGAGAAGGAAAAAATGCCTCAACTCCATACACCAGCTAGAAAGGGGAAAGTCCCTAGGACCTTTTCATTGTCACTCTGTTAGCCCATAGAGAAAATTTGAGTTTCGAATCTCATGCCTTTTTGTTATCCTCTAACATCTTTTTAATGATATTTATAATGCTTTTGTTCGAGGATTCTGAAAGCCCGTTTCCCTGTGGATAGTAAGGGGTTGAATGAATCAAAGTGATCCCAAACTATTCACAGCACTGAATCAATGGTCCAACCTTGAATGATGCAACATTATCAATGACAATTCTGTCAGGACACCTAAACCTTGCTATGATGTCTTCCAGGAAACCAATGATCACTTTGTGTGAAGCATTCCTTGTTGGAATAACTTCAATCCATTTAGTAAAGTAATCTGTAGTAGTCAGGATCCATCTATGTTGACCACTAGAAGTGGGATGGATTTCCCCAATAAAATTTAGGCCCCACTGCTGGAAGAGTCCCGAGGCTACCACAAGCTTCAATGGCAAAGACTTAAGCTACTTCTTTCCGGAGAACTTCTGACACTTAGCACAGGCTCTGATCTTAGCACAAACATCAGTGAACAAACTGGGCCAGAAGTACTCATCTTTGAGGATCTTGTATGCCATGGTTCTCCAGTAATGATTCCCCCACATAAACTGTCATGAAAATTAGACATAATCTTTTGGGCTTCTTGGGGGTCTAGGCATATCAAAATCACTCCTAATGGATCCTTCCAATACAAAATTTGATCAACAAAGAAATAATTTATTGATTTGAGTTTTAAGGCCCTCACCTTGTTCTTTTCCATACCACTTGGAGGCTGTAAGTTTTGCAGAAAAAATATAATGTCCTTGTACTTGCTGCAATTTTCCAATGTAGAAATGACTTGAGGACCTTTATCAGTTTTCTCAACCTGCTGATTTTATGAACATGAGTGAATGAAATTCACCCCCAATGCTGAGCAATTTGATTCAGCCAAGAGCTTGGCTAAACTCTGGCCTTTAACCAATTTTGTGGGCCTAATCTCCAAATCAAATTCAAGTAGTTTAGCAATCCACTTGCTTCTTTTTCCATCTATATCAGGTTGAATACGAATTTATTTTACAACAACTGGTGGGACATAAGCAATAACTCTTGAATGCAGGACATAAACTCTGAAGGACTTAAGAGATTTAACCAATGCATAGGCTTGTTTTTCCTTGATGTCATACTTAATCTCAACATCTCTCAGTGCCCTACTGAAAAAGGCAATGGATTTCTCTAAGCCTTCAACATTCTTTTGCAATAGGACCGCTGCCACTGTATCAAATGAGGCAAAATAAAAAATAAGAAAGTCCTTGGAGTAGTCGAGGCTGACAAGAACCGGGGCTTCATTCAAGGATTTCTTTATTTGATCAAAGGAGTCACGAGACTCAACAGTCCATTTGATTTCATTATCTTTCCTCAGCATAGCTGTGATATACTTGACCAACTCAACAAAATTTGACACAAATATTCTCAAAAAATTGATCTTTCCCAGAAAAGATTGTACCTCTTTTTTAGATCTAGGAAGTGACAAAGTTTGTATAGCCTCAACCCTGCTGGAATCAATCCTTACCCCTTCAGCTGACACAATATGCCCCAATAATTTTCCGTCTTTCATGGAAAACAATGATTTTTTCGGATTAAAGGAGAGGCCAAATTTTCTGCATTTCAAGAAAACTTTTCTTAAGTGATCAAAGTGTTCTTTATCAGACTGAGAGTACATTGTTATGTCATCTAAATAGATAACAACAAACTTATCCTTTTCTCCAATAAATGCTATGTCCATAGCTTGCTGAAAAGTTGCCCCTGCGTTCATCAAACCAAAGGGCATCTTGGTGTACATAAATATCCCCCAAGGAGTGGTGAAGGTCGTCTTCTCCCTGTCTTCTGGAAAAACAGATACCTGATTGTATCCAAAAAATCCATCAACCATAGACATACTGGTTGCTCCTGTCACCTTCTGTAATATGTGCTCCATCTTGGGTAAAGGATAATTATCCTTCTTTGAGCTTCTATCCAGATTTCAGAAATCAACACAAAGTATGATTTCCCCATTCTTTTTTCTTACTAGGACCAAATTGGCTACCCATTCAAAATACCTCAAAGGAATGATAATTTTTTCATCTAAAAGCTTCTTAACTTCTTTCTCCATGACAGACAACAACATAGGATTGACTTGCCTCAATTTTTTTTCTGAAAGGTTTGGTGTTTTCTTTTAATGGAATCTTGTGCTGTATTATGCTTGTGTCATAAGTTCTGAGATCTTCATAAGTCCAAGTGAATACATCAGAAAATTCCTTCAACAATTTAGTATATTATGCCCTCTGCTCTTTTGATAGGCTGCTTGACAGTTTGACGTATTTTGGATCCTTTTCAGTTCCCACATTGCACTCAGTTATATCAGCATCATCAGTGGATACCTTCCCTTTCAATGCCACATCATTCCCATCAAATAATATTTCCAAAGGAACCAATCCCTTTGGTATATGATTGCTAGGAAGCTGCACCATATGATGATTAGAAATTTTATTGAGGAAAACATCAGCATGAGGAGTGATTTCTGAATCATGAATAATCAATGTGTAATGTAGAAAATTCATCAACAGTCTCAAGAAAATTTTTAAGTTCTAAATCATCTTCGAACAACTTCCAATATTTTACATTGTCCAGTATAGAAGGCCTGTATTTGACTTCTACATCATACTTGGTTTTTGGTGGTATAGGAATTCTGAAGTTGCTTGCTAATACAACCAAAGAATCAACCATAGTATTCTCTTCTCTAGGAATGAATGATATATTAAAAGCAGAGAAAAAACTGTCCACCAAATCCCACACTTCATTTCTGTAAGATCTAAGCCTAGGATGCTTTGTTTGATAAAGATTTTTAATCTGATGGACTATCAATTCAACATCCCCAAATACTGACATCTCTTCTATCCCCATGTCTTTAGCTTCCCTCAAAACTCAAGACAAGAGCCTCATACTCTGGCACATTATTAGTAGTCTCAAATTCTAGTTTATATGACACATATATAGTTTCTTGAGTTGGTGAGACAAACATCACCCCAACACCAACACCTTCCTTGGAAGAGGCTCCATCAAAGAACATCTTCCAGGCAGAAGTGGTTAGAAGAGGCTCTTCAGAAAAGTTGATGGACCTTTTTCTGATTTCTAATGGGGCTTCCGGGGCATCAATGAGCTGCAAAATAATAGATCCTAGATCTGTATCAAAAGAAAAAACAGGGTTATTGGTGGGATTTGCTTCATCACTAATGATGTAAGCCAATGGAGCTTCCCTATAAAGTCTTCTATGCTCTCCCCAAAAAACAGGAATAGTAGCATAAGAGAGATCCATATGAAAGGTTCCCCCAAGTCTTTTTATCCAGGATCTTGACAAGAGCATACCAAACTTGGGGGGAACATAAACAACTATGATATCCATAAGTATACTCTTCATGGCAGCTGAAATAAGGTCACCACCATATCCTTAATGACCCCAAGACACTTGAATTTTCTGGAGTCAAAAGAATATAAGTCATGATAGGTCTTTGTGACTTCTAACCCAAGTTCATCCATAACAGATTTTGGCATAAGATTATAGGATTCCCATGAATGCATGAGACAATTGTGTAGCACCTTATCATGTATATTCAGTGAAGTATAGAAAGGTGAGGATGAGTCATCTATGTCTTCTATCAAAGGACCTAAAATCACTGTTGGTTTTTCATCTTGTAGATTTATGGAATCAATGACATTTGGAGATGATTCTGGCTGTAACATTTTGGATAAATAATTTTTAAAATCCTCATTTTTTATCAATTCCAAAAAAGGTACAGGAATCTTTATTTTCTGGATTTTATTCTCAAAACTGAAGGAAGGGGAAGGCTTCAAAATCGCTTTGGTTTCAGGAGGAGTATTTTTGATCAGAACCTGTGGGTTTTGAGAGTCTTTTTCCTTGCTTCTCACTATCACAACCTTGGCATAATCTTCTTTCTGAACAGGCTAATTAGGGGCATCTGTTTTTTCTACATTCTTCTTAGATATTAGATTATATCTACTAGGATTTTCCTTTGCTTTCTCTCCCTTGCTTAACTCATTAATTTGAAAATCCATTAAAGATTTCTCATAAGAGGATTGAGTCAAGTGTGGGGATGGGGAAGTATCACCTAAGCAGTGAATCTCGAGATCAACTTCAACCTCCTCTTCTTCTTCATCAACCACTAAATTATTTTGCAAAGGAGCTTGTACCCTCTGATCATCTCTCTCTATTGCTAGGATCCCTAGGAAATATTTGGGGAGCATTATTTGGTCTCCTGTAATTACCTTTGTTATCATTGTTTTGAGCATTTCTATATGTCTGTTTCCCTTCTGATTTTAATTTCTCGATTTCAGTGGAGAGAGATTTTACTAATTTGGTCAGCTCATCTACTTGAGAATGGACAATAGAGGAATCAAAAGTTGAAGCTTCATATTTGTTTTTTCTCCTATCCCTATCAGATTCCCCCTTGAGCTTATCTAATGCCACTATGTTGGATTCTATCTCTAAGGCAACATCTTGCATATGAACCAAAGAAGGTGACCTCATTTCTCTTAAAAGGAGGTAGAATTCATAATCAAATGCACTGGCATAAGTGATTTTTTCTATGGTTTGAGTGGGTTTGATCTCATCAGGGATCTTCTTGTACATTTTGTTAAATCTCTTAGAAAAGTTAGAGATAGACTCTCCTTCTTTCCTTTTCAAAGATCTAAATTCGGTGATGTAGTACAAAAAATCCTTTTTTTCACCCTAATGCCTCAAGAAGGCTTCATCCAATGCCTCAATACAAGTAATGGATCAAGGTTCCAGACCCCTGAACCACTTCCTAGCCTCACCAAAAAGGCTTTGGACGAAAACCCTCATCCAAACATATTCATTTTCAATATTTTGGTTTTTTGCATAGCTGTAGAAAGCAACAAGATTTTCTTCAACTATTACATCTTCTTCTCCCGTGAACTTAGGCATGTATTTCAAATAATCTCCAGGGGAAGAGAATTCAATGGTTTTGGTAAGAGTAGAGGATCATATCTCGCAACCACTATGGTATCCATCCTATTTGCAGGGGGGTTAACAACTGCCATTTGATTCTGGATTCTTGGTGAACAAGAAGGAGAAGGAGACTTGACTATGTGTATAGTAGGAGAGGAAGGAACATATGAAGGGGGGGTTTCAGTTTTCACAATAGAAGGATGAGTCTTTGAAGAGGATGGTAAGATCTAAGAGGGAGATGAAGTTCCTACTTCTTTGGCAGCAAATTTTTAATATAAAGAGGTGTAGAAAAACCTAAAGTAGGGAAATCTTCAAAACTATCAAGACTGGAACACTTCTCAATATGAGGGGAAGAGAATATATCAATGTTTTCTTCTTTCAATTTAGTCTCAAAGGAAGAGTATTCAACAAGAAACTCTTCAAAATCAAGCTTTTTAGATACTTCAACAGAGGATAAAGGAAGCTTACTTGATAAAACAACTGGAGTATCAAGAGTAGAATCAGGCAACTGACCAAAAACACTTGTAGCAGCATCAATTTTTTTTTTTGGGAAGCTTTTCCCTTATTGATTATCTTCTCTGGGTCAGCCTCAGGTGGTACCAAAGGTAGCTGTGGATTTTATCTTGTATGTCTTCCTTTAGTTTCCAGAGCTGAAACACTAGAGTCGCCAGGTGCAGTATGCAATCTTCAAAATACTGATTTCTAATGCACCTTTAGAACTAGAATACTGTGTCATTTTAATCCCAAGGAAAAGTCTTCAAATTTTTCCCTGGAAACGATGCCAAGAATGTTAGCACTAGGAGTCACCTTCAGATTGCATGGAAGGCAAGCCCAATACCTATCAAGTTATAAGTGAATGTAAGGGTGTTTAAAGGGTCAAATGGAAAAGGACTCAAGTGATAATGTTCTAACTGAGATAATAGGGCTAGCATACACTGGAAATTAAGGTCTTGGCTAATTTGAATCAATAGTTTGGGAATAAGTATGAATAGAGGGATGAATTGAATGAGAGAAGTGTAGGGGCTGCTGTAAACATCAGGTCAAAAAGAGCCTAAGGAGGAAAGTTTCTTAACACAAGATCTTCTTGAACTGAAAACTAAGGAAGCTAAATAAACATCATGATAACATAATGGTCAAAAATCCATCATAACATCACCACAATCATTCATGTGAATCATTCAAAGCATGAACATTTAGCATTAGAAGCAAATAGATTGAAAGAGAAGCTGATTTCTATTAGTCAAAAAATCTTAAGTCCAGTACATCACTAGATCATAGTTACTTCATCAAAATATTACAGTATAAAGGAGCCTTGCTCAACCATCTGAACCTACCAAAGAAAATGATCTATCTATCTATTAAAAAAGGGAGGCAACAGTTGGAGGTATGAGCTGGCCCCCTTCCCTTGAAAAAATCTAAACATTTATTTGCTCTAACAACTTATCTAACCATCTATGCTATAAAACAGGAAAATGTTGGTGACTAATCCAACTGAAATTCAAACTGAATTGATTCCCTTTTGCTGCGCAACTCCTTGTTTTCCATGTGTCCTTCAAAGTATGTGGTTGTCTTCATAATGCCAGCTGTTGCTTCTCCATCCTTATTCATCATCAATTTATCCAAAATTTGTTAGCTTGGTCCTCCTAGATCCTTGGTCTTTATTGTCAGCTTCTTTGGGTAGCAAATTTGGGTAGTGCACTACAAGGAGAAAAGGTGGCACCTGTAGGTAGCGTCACTGAGCTGCATATGTGTACAAAATTTTCTCTCTGTGAAATGTTGGGTAGCGCTTGTAGGTAGCACCTGTAGGTAGAGCCCCTGTCTTGCGCCTGTGTGCAAACCTTTACCCTTTGTGAAATATTCGGTAGCACCATTAGGTAGCGCCTCTGTGTTTCACCTGTGTGCCAATTATTTTCCCTTTGTGAAATATTAGGTAGCGCCATTGGGTAGTGCCACTTACGCTGTGTTTGTGTGTAGGTTTGGGTAGCATTACAAAAACACAACGCCTTCAATCCTTGAACATGTGCAGAGTAATTTGTGTTTTTTCATGATGACAAAACCGTTTTAATCAAGAGCCTTGACTGCACAATAGGTGGTGCCTTCTATCGGTGGGGAAGCTATCACTAAGAAAAAACCCAAAACCCAAATAGTTGAGTGCTTAGAAGCCTATATAGATGGCAGAGATAATATTTTCATAATGGTTAACCCTTCCAAAAAGATGCGTCCTAAAAAATGGAGCTTACCCTTTACCAACTATTTTGTCATTTTAACACTTAACCTCATACTCTTTCTGGTAGAAAGAGGATCTTCGATTGACACAACAAACTTCTTCTTCTTAGCATTTACAGGCTTCTTTGGTGCAGCTGTGCTCTCCTTAGTTGCTGGTATTTCATCTTCAATGACAGCTTCAACCAACACCTGTAGATTTCTTTGGGCTACCTCATCTTGAAAATGCTTCAGCTCTACCTTTAGCTTCCTGTTATGAGATTGGAAGCCTATGTTCTGCCTGTAGAGGTTCTTAAGCTGTCTATGTAGGGGATGGGCCCTTCTTGTTGCAAACCTTGCCAAGTCAAGGGTGTGATTGTAGCCATCCATAAGCTCTGTCATCTTGGCTCTGTCAGTTATGGCTTCCTCTTTCAATTTATCCACTTCCTTTCTTGCATCTTTAAGCTGCCTGATAAGTCTCTTGAAAGTCTGACTTTCAGGAGGATAAGTGTTATGCATAATCTCAAGAGGTTTTTTCTCAGTCTCTTCTTCTACCTGTATGGGAAATGTCTTATCCACCTCATCAGGTTTCTGGGTGGCTTTGCTTTTACCTTTCTTCCTCTGCACAATGGTTTCTTCAATTCTTATCACATGCTCCTCAAAGTGTTTCACAAGGGTTTCCTCTTTTCTCTCCAAAGGTATTTTATTACCTTTACCTTTCTTTACAAGGGCTTCTTGTTTTTCTTCCATAGTATTTTCAATGCCTTTTCCCTTCTTCTTTTGAATAGGGACCTCTGGTAAGGACTGCTCTTTGAAAACCTCCTTAGGAATTGATGACCTTGTGAAAGGTCTTTTACCTTTGATTTCGACTACTGCGGGAGAAGAGGGAAAGAGAAACTTCTTCCCTCTCTTGGATATATATTTGGTGGAAGATGGCACCTCTTCTAACCTTGGTGGAGGAGGTGGTGAAAAATATCTGTGTGGAGAAGGAAAAACTTCCTCCTTAGCCTCTAAAATCTGCTTGCTAATCTCTAGAACTTGAACAGGGGTTATACCCTTTCTCTTCCGACTGGTTCCTGCTTTAGTAGCACTGGTGGGTGTTAAAGGACTTGCCTTCTGTGATTGAGGAGTTGGTGCTAAATCTAACTTGAAACGAGAGGTAACAAAAAAATTCTCCCATGAAATCTCTTTTTTACCTAATTCCTCAGAGACTAGCATTCTGATTAATCCAGAGTGGAAAAGGCTAGAATCCACATCTTCAGATTTGGCCTATATCATGTCTGACATCTTACCTATACTCCTCAACAATTAATAAGGAACATTCATCTCAACCTTACCAGTAAAATGTAGCAACAACCTTATATGGTACTGGTACAAGGTGTTGAATCTCCCTTCACAAGTAAGATATCTCTGTACGATCTTCAATAATCTATCAAATTGTTCAATCAATTGACTCCTTGACATACTTTTGGACAAGTCATTGGCTTGATATTTAGGTTTAAAAATATATTTTTCATAGGTTGAACTCAAAGCCATGGCTTTGAACCACCTTTCACCTATAATGGGGATCCCTGTTGTAGCTGAGATAGAGGCTTCAGTGACCTCAAACTCCAAATCACCAACCTTGGTTTTCCTACCATCAAACTGCAATGCAAATTGTCTTGCTACCTCTGGATGGCCTCTCTGCATGTTCTGACAGAAGGAGAGGCACCCTACTCTTTAAAAGGCCTCTCTTGCCATGGGATTTGTATAAAAAATATGCATGTTCACTGGTTCTATCCTAACCACCTTGCCACCTTTGTGTTTATTCCTCGATTGAGGAGTCTCCATGGCTCATAATGAGGATTTTTGAAAGGCTTAAGGGGTGGTAATGATAAGGAAGGCTTCGAATAGGGCTTCAAATAGATAAGGATGACACTTTTAGACAGATTGATGCTAGTAATCCAAGCTAGACTTTAGGAATTAAACCCTTAGGCTTGCACAAGTATTCTGGAGTGTAAATAGTGAATAGGTAGTTTGAATTTGGCCCTCTGAAATTGAGTGAAAACACCAAACCTCAAGGTGAAAGGAAGCAAGAAAAACATAGATGGTTTGAGCAGCGCCTCTGGGTAGCGCAATGCATACACAAAGGATAGGCTATTTACAGGCTTGTGACTTCAATGGTTAAAGAAAACAACAGTGACCAGACCATAGATACAGGCAAAGAAATTTACAGGTCCAACTAGGAGAAAAACAAGGTTACCATGCAAATATGCATCCCTTACTACTGTGCAAGCTTAGCAAAATGAAAACCCGAGCACAAATTTCATGTGAAAATTAATACGTAGAGGAGGTAACATAGGATACCTGTGTAGTAGACACTTGTTGGGATCTTCAACACAATCTTAGGATGAACTTTGAAAAAACCTCGGCCCTGGAATATTTCTCAGCATCGGATTTGGTTGACATGCGGTCGCCTGATCAGAACTTGTGAATTTGCGCAGCGCATCACTGTTGAGATTTTCAAAATTAGAAACCATTACCAAGGCTCATAAATGTAGGATCTTTGAAGATGTATTTAACTAACTTCTGGCACTGAAAATCAATGGATATGCCATCAGTCGTGGCAATCATGACTTGAAGTGGAAGTATGGCGAACTGGATAGGCGCTACGGAACTGCCTGATGAGTGGGCAACATTTCCAATTCAAAAAATGATTAGCTAAGTAAGTGAGGATGATGAGGCATGCCTATGAGGTCATGAATGAGGAGAGAGGAGTGTTACATAAACCTAGTCATGGGAGGGATCGACCTAGGGACAAGTCATGAAGGGGAACAAAATGAGTCATGAGCTAAAATGGTTCAAGGATCAAAAAGCAATTTGAGGATCAAATAAGAGATAAGACTCAAAACATTTAATCATCTAAGGGGTCCTACCAAACAAAAAATTTAAAGGGATGAGACATTTGAAAGAAAAATTAAAATCTAAGGCTTGAAAAGGATTCAAAACAAACTAAAAGACCCAAGGCAACTTGGTGTGATAACAGGTTCTCTGGTCGAAAAGAGCCGACGGAGGTCTTTTGGTGGCTGATAACACTTCTGGTTTGAATGTTGACGTGTTCTAGAGCCCAACTTATCATATCATTATAGGGTATAATCCTAGGCCGTGCAACAATCTTGTGCAATTCTGACTATGCTACCAATCTGAGCTTGGCTGAAAAGGACTCGTCATATTCCTCGACAGAATCATCTGGACAATTAATAATCTCATGTTCTAAGATATCATAAACCTGCTTCCAAGACTTAATGGCATCCGTAATTTGTGGAGTGGTGTTTGATAGAACGTTTGTGTTTGTATTACAACTGATGCATCTTGCTTGCTCGCTGCTTTATGTGGTGCCATAATCCTCAAGGAAATAAAATTAACATGCCTGTAACAAGAGAAGTCTGTAAGCTCTTTACTGAATGAAAACTGCTGATTGCAAATGGTAAAATGACTTGGGATTCAAAATGTTTTCTTCATAAAGTCTATCAATGTTCGTATTGATTTACTAACAGAGAATTTGTTAAAATTTAATGGAATTTATTACCCGAGGATTCACAATATTTATTCAAATCGTTAACTTTAATCCATCATAAATGTCATTAATACTTCGACGGTTCAACGTTCAGAGGTTTTGAATGTGACAGGGTAGAAATTTCCCGAAGGCCGAATTCTCGGAGTAAACGTTTGAAATCGTTATATATGTTATTTCGAGCTTCATAACTCCAGATATCCAGAGCTCCGGTAGTTCATTTGTTTTAGAAGTGTGGTTCGTACTTCGATGGTTCGACGTTCGAAAGTTTTGGATATAGCTCAAGAGAAATCTCCTGAAGTGCGAAGCTATGAAGTGACCGATAAAGGATTTCTTTTAAAATTCAGGCGGCTTTTACATTTTAGAGATTGCAAGAACCATTCGATTAACTTAGTGCAACTCATTGACGAGTGATATTGTAAGCGCCTTATTAATATATAACGACCAAGGATTTATTTAATTAAAAGGTAATTTCCTAAGTTTTTTTGATGAAATTTTATTTCTAAGAGACAAAAACAAAAGAATAAAAGTTCAAAATTCTAAGTGTTCTAACATAGGCTCCATCTGGGGATTGTGGCTTTGTGTGAGGCACGAAAGAACAATATACCAGGTTCCTTTATTGGGTAAATGGAGTCATTATTTCTTATTGAAAAACACTTTCTGGTTTTATTTTAAGAATTAATCATACATAGAAAAAATGAACTCATCCAAATCCGTTTTTTTTTTAAAACACACTTCATGATTGATCTAAAGTTAGGCTATTAAATATTTCCCTTTCTTAAAATTTATTTCGGAATTGTTTAAGATAATCAAAATAATTTTAACCAAAATATTAGGCTTCGTCTGACTTGTTCGCTTCAAGGTTAAGTAGATGTAATATATTTATTCAGGGAATTCCTAGTTGGTTCAGGATGTAAATATCATTGGAAAAATAATTAGATAACAGAGTATGATATATAGATATGTATGAAAACCTTACATATATCATAGATATTGCTTCACTGCCAATGAGCCTGTTTAATACCCTGGTGAAGTTATCTACTTCTCCCATTGAATTTCCTTTCACCACTTCAATTAATGAATTTGCATTTTGTTGAGATGAGGGCAATAAATGTATGAATTTCCTTTTATCATCCCTTTTAGACACGATGGGGGCAATCGAATTATGAATTTCCTTTCATAATCTATCTTTTATTTTAACATTTTGAAGTGGGGGCAATTAATTTGTATGTAACATACAAGGGATGATATCTGTTAAAAAACTTTTAAAATGAAAAAGAAGGTCTACCTACTATTTTAAGAATACTTTGAAACTAACTTTCTTCCAATTTTTAGTACACCTTCGCCTATAGGAGATTTTTTTTTGGGAATTTCAATCATTTCAGGAATAAACCTTGAGCGAGTTTTTCATTTTTAAGATATGATATCAGAGGCTAAATTATCAGGATTAGCCTAGACATACTTTTTCAATTAAAATCAAAGGAACGTAAAGATTTCCGCCTAATCTTGTTTTGAAAATATGCTTTTGAGTTTTTAGAGTCGAGCTAAGTTTCTTTATTTCTATGAAGACTAAAAGGATTAGAAAGGAGAAAGAAAATCCGAAGTGGAAAGAACTTGGGGAGAGGTAAAGATAACCAAATCAAGGATTCAGAGGTTTTGAATCAAATATGTCCTAATCCCACACAAGTTTGTGTATTAAGTTCAGAATTCTTTCAAGTTTATTTATTATTATTTTTATTTTCTATATCAGAGATGGCTTTAGAATTTATCAGTGTGACACTCCAAGTTATATTTTTCTACATGTCCAATTTTTAGATCAGGTGATGACATCATCATGAGAAAAACTTCCTTCGCATTTGTTTCAATCATTTTTAAAATTTTATTCGGACTATAAAGAAGAATAGGAACTCATACCTTATTTTCCTTTTGAATTTTCAGCAAGGTAGATTATTTATTTATCACCTGTTTTTAGAGAAATCAAAATGATGAAAAGACAAGTGTAGAGTTTCCCTTGAGCCTCATCTCCTGTTCAACAAGATCTATTCTACAAAAGGAATGAAATACAAGATATTAGATAATCTTGTAGAATAGAGATGATACATGATGAAGATGCTTTTCATTTCAGTAGTCCTCAAAAAGCTTTTTAATATATTTTGTGTATTATCTTGATTAGCTATAGAATGAATTTTATTTTACAATTTATTTATTTTAAATTTATTTTCAAAATGAAGTCAAGCAATCATAATTTTATTGAAACTATTTACAACAATTAATCAAATCATTTAAAAAGAAAAGAAAAATAGGAAAATAAAAATTGCCAATGCCAATCCAATCCGATATATACAATGGAAATCTAAAAAGTAACTACTGCATGAAATGTTTTAGATAATGCCCATTGATAGGGGCCTTAAGAATCTCTCCATTAATATATTCGAGCGAGAATGGGTTTTTTCCCTCAACAATTGCAATTTTGAAGGGTCTGAACCAGAGATGATCGAATTTCCCATGTTTTCCTGCATCTTCCTTTCTAGCTTCCCATTTTAATACTAAATCAAATCTTAATGTCTTTAGCTTTCTTATCAAAAATGGATTTCATGTTATCCTGGTATTTTTGGAGCTTATCATCAACCTCTACTATGTTTTGTTGTACTTCAATGATTTGATTTATTCTTCTCGTAGTATCGTTCGGCTCTTCATTTGCATCCTACCAGAGTTTCATCATAGAAAGAGAGAGATTAATAGGAAGAATAACATCAGTACCATAAACTAATTGGAATGGAGACATACCTATAGATTTTTTGGTGCCAATTCTGTTTGCCCATAAGGCATATTTTAAGTGTATATGCCAAGCTTTTTTGTTTTCTATCAAAACCTTTTTGATTATCGTCATCAAACTCTTATTAGATGATTCTGTCAACCCATTTCCCCAAGGATAGTAGGTTGTAGAATGAACTAAAATAATATTGTATTTTTGACAAAAAATGATCATTGCAATAGATTTAAAATCCTGAGCATTATCAGTGACTATTTTCCTAGGACAAACAAATCTAGCTAAGATGTTTTCTTCCAAAAAGTTTATCACTATTGAATTTGTAGCATTCCAAGTTGGGATGGATTCAACCCATTTCATAAAATAATCAATAGCGGTCAAAATCCATCTGTGTTGAGAACTCGATTGTGGATGAATTTCTCCAATGAAATCTAAACCCCACTGTTGGAAAGGAGCTTCGACTTTCACTAGAATTAAAGGTAAGGCGAGAAGATTTTTATTACCAACAAACAATTGACATGAATTGCAAGCTCCAATCCTTGCATTTACATCGGTGAATAATTTCGGCCAATAATATCCTACCCTTAAAATTTTGTAAGTTTTTGCTCTCCAGGCATGATGTCCTCCACATACTCCTTCACGAAACTCATCAATGACACCTTCTGTTTCAGATTCTATAAGGAAATATAACAAGAAACCTAGAGGATGTTTCCAGTATAACTTGCCATCAATAATACAATAATTAATTGTATGTAACTTTAAAGTTCTTTCCTTAGAGGGAGATATGTCGTTCAGACATTCAAGAGTAAGGAGATATGAAACAATGTCATTGTACCAATATGAAGAGGAAAACTTATCTTCAATCTGAATAATAGGTGCTTGATCATCAATCTCCTTTATATCTAGAAGAGAATCATGAGACTCAAAGTTATTTATTCCAAGAGCTTTGAAATTTGATTCGGCTAACAACCTTTCCAGACCTTGACCTTTCACTAGTTTAGTTGGTTTAACTCCTAAATCAAACTCTTGAATTTTAGCCAACCATCTACCTCTTCTTCCATTGCTGTCTGGTTGAACCAAGATATCTTTAATTTCATTTGTTGGTACATAAGCAATTATTTTTGAGTGCAAGACATATGTTCGAAAAGATTTGAGAGCCTTCACCATCACATAAGCTTGTTTTTCATGAATCTCATATCTTAGCTCTGCATCTCTGAGGATTTTGCTAAAAAAGGCTATCGATTGTTCGAATCCTTCTTCATTTTTCTAAAGGAGCACTGCTGCAACAATATGTTCAGATCCAAAGGAGAAGATTAAGAATTCTTTTGTATAGCCATGACTTACCAATATTGGTGCTTCTCCTATGGTTTTCTTAATATGTTCAAAGGATGATTTTTCTTCTGCAGTCCATTTTACCTCGCTATCCTTCTTTAGCATATCTGTAATCAATTTGATTATTTCAACAAAATTAGGAACAAATCTCCTCAAAAAATTTATTTTACCTAAAAAAGATTGAATCTCTTTTCTATTTCTAGGAATATTAATTAGATCAATATCTTCAACTCGTTTAGGATTAAATTTAATTCCATCCTTTGAAACTATATGCCCTAAAAGTTTACCTTCCTGCATGGAAAAATGTGATTTTTTTGGGTTTAGAGACAAACCAAATTTTCTGCATTTGTCAAAAGTTTGTCTGAGGTGTATCAAATGTTCTGCATCAGAGTTAGATTTTTTTTTCCAGATCATCCAGATAAATAACAACAAACTTATATCTCTCACCAATGAATGCGATATCCATTGCTCTATGGAAAGTTTCTCTTGCATTCATTAAACCAAAAGGCATTTTATCATACATAAAAGTTCCCCAAGGAGTAGTAAATGTAGTCTTTTCTCTATCATCTTCATGAACAAGAATATGATTGTATCCCGAGAAACCATCGATCATAAAAATTTTGTTAGCCCCTACCACCTTCTCTAAAACATGATCGATTTTTTGGAGGGGGTAGTTATCTTTAAGAGAAGACCGATTCAGGTTCCTAAAATCAACACAGAGTCTTATTTTGCCATTCTTCTTCCTAATAGGGACCAAATTAGCCACCCATTCAGAGTATTTGAGGGGAAAAATGTTTTTTGCATCAAGGCATTTTTTAACCTCCTTTTCTATTACCGACAGAAGAATTGGGTTTATATGTCTAAGTTTTTGCTTGAAAGGCTTAATACCACGTTTTAAGGGAATCTTGTTCTCAATAAAAGAAGTGTCATAGGTTTTTAAATCTTCGTAAGACCATGAAAAAACATCTTTAGATTGTTTAAGTAACTCAACATATTTACTCTTTATTTGAGTCAGAAGATATTTAGAAATTTTGACCATCTTGGGATTTTCATTTGTTCCTACGTTACAATATTCAACCTCTTCAGGTTGAGCTCACAAAGTAGACTTTAAAGGTATATCATCTTGGTCAAATAACCTTTCTAGAGGAATAAGACCTCTGGGAATTTGATTGTTTTTAAGTAAGAGCATTCAGTGATTTGCAATTTTGTCTTGGAATTTTTTTGGGTTGTCTCCTTCATGCATAATCTAAGAAGGATCATTCTGATTTTCTTGATCAATGTGGGTCTCAAAAAATTCATCTACCATTTCCAGAAACTGCTTGATTTGTTCATCGTCTTCAAATACTTTCCAGCGTTGAAAATTGTTTGGAATTGAAGGTTTATGTCTCATCTCAATATGATACTTTAGCTTCAAAACAATAGGTGGTACGAAAGTTGCAACAACTTTGGCTAAGGAGTCAACTTGTTGACTACATATTATGGGAATAGAGTGGATGTTAAAAAACCAGAAGAAAATCTCTATGAGATCCCAGGCACAATTTCTATATGACCTCAATCTCGGATCTTTAGCTTGGTATTGTTGTTTTATTTGTTTTACAAATAGCTCAGCATCACCATAAACTATCAAATGTTTGATTTTTAATTTTTTTGCAGCTTCTAATCCTAAAACTAAGGATTCATATTCACACACATTATTGGTATAATCAATATCCAATTGTAATATACAAGAAAAAGGAATGTAATACTCATCACCCAGTGCCACAAATAAAACTCTAGCTCCTACTCCTTCACAAGATGAAGCACCATCAAAGAACATTTTCCACATCCCGTCTCTAAAATTTATATTTTTCTTTGAAAATTCTATTTTTTGATTTTCTTCTTCTATACATTCTTCAAAATCATCATCTATGGATAATATACAATTTCCTAGATCTTGATCAATAACATATATTGGGTAGTTATTTGGTTTTGAGGGTCACTTACAGTATAAGCCAATCTAGTTTCTCTGTATAATCAAGTAAACTGTCCACCAAAAAATGGAATTGTAGCATATGTCATGTCTAACTGGACCGATCCTCCTAGCTTGGCACCCCAAGATCTAGATAAAAGCATGCCATACTTGGCATGAACGTAAAAAACAACCATATCCATAAGAATACTTTTCACAGGAACCTGAGCAAGATTTACAACTAAATCTTTAATCATACCCAGACACTTAACCTTTCTAGAATCAAAAGAGTACAGATCTTGATAAGGTTTGGTAATTTGAAGGCCCAATTTCTCCATTGATAATCTTAGGCATCAAATTATGCGAAGCTCTTGATTCTAACATGAAATTGTGCAGTAAATGATCGTGCACTGTCAACGTAATATAGAAAAGAGCAACATAATATTTACTATTTTCAATGTGTGGTCCAAACATGATTGTAGGTTTTTCATCCTGCAACTTAATAACATTAGCTTGGCATTCAACATCAGAAAAATTTATTTCTTTTGTGATTTTCTTTTTATAGATCGGATTTCTAGCAAGTTCAACCAGGGGCACTGGAATTTTAATTTTATTTAGTTTGTTTTCTAGATTGAAAGTCCCAATTGATTTTTCAATTTATATGGTCTGAACTTCAGCTTCTTAGTCTGTACTGCTTTCATTTCGACTTGCTTTGCTCGAGCATCTTGCGTTTCAGTTGATGATTTTGTAATTGTTGCCTCATTTGCTTTGTTTCGAGATAAAATTTTTTTTGGTGGAGTATTTATAGAATTTTTTTCTCTTGGACTCAGATCATGTTTATGTTGGATCTTGACCATTATTGAATCAACAAGACCTTTGTATGTAGGGTCTCCCAAATTGTTGATATTTTCATCATCATTAAATAGATATTCCAGATCCAAGGATTTCTCATAATACTTTTTAGTTAGGTGAGTCTCAAGATCATCATCACTGAGGTTTTTTAGATCTTCATCTAATTCATCATAATCTTGCACCTCATCTCCCTGTATGAGATTCTCTATTTTAAAAGGAGCTTGAATTTTTTGTTCCTCATATTTTATTTGCCTTTGTTGTATCTGAGGATTTATGTTAGGATTTCTCCTGAATTGATTTCTAGCATATTGATCAGCTTTGGATTTTTCCATTTCCATCTTGGAAATCTTATTTGATAAGTCTTTAATAATTTTTTCCATCTCATTCATTTTTTCTTCTGAGGAATTTTTTCTAGAGACAGAAGGCCCTGCATATTCTTTAAAATGTCTGGGTTCTCTTGTTCTCATCTCAACTTTAGTTTTCAACTTTCCAGATGCCATCATATTGGATTCAATCTCTATAACATCATTTTGCATCCATGCTAAAGTAGTGGATATTCTTTGTCTCAAAAGTAAAGCGAAATCAAAATCAAAATCCCCTGCAAAAGTGACTTTTGCAGCTGGTTGAGAAGGTTTAACTTCAGCCGAGATATTGTGATAAAGTTTATTAAATCTTTGAATAAACTCTAGGTCTGGTTCATATGTTTTCTTTCTCAAGGCTCTAAATTCATTTAAGTAATATATATTATCTTTTTTCTCACCCCATTGCCTTAAGAAGGAAGTTACTAGATCATTATATGTTGGTATAGAGTCCACTGGAAGTCCTTTAAACCAAGTTCTTACCCATCCTTAAAAAGTTTGTACTAACAGTATCATGCAAACATCTTCGTGCTCAATACCAAGGATATTAATGAATTGGTCAAAACATACAATATGATCTGTTGCTGTCAAATTCTCTTCACCCGTGAATTTAGGGAGGCTCTTCATGTAATTTTTAGGTAAATCATGTAGGATAATAGGAAGAGCTAAGGGAGAATATCTAACAATGACCTTGGAAAAAATCCTTGGAGGTTGAACTGGTATATTTGATTGTCCACCAGCCCCTCCACCTCTGACACCTCCAACACCAGCCATTGAAAGTCTAGGAGAAGAAACTCGAGGGCTAAATAAGAGATTATCAATAACTTGAAAAGACTGATCTACTAAACTCTTGACTAATTCGGGACGGTGTGAACGAAGTTTAGATAGATGATCGTAAGGTGATGAAAGATATAAATGAGGGGGAAAAATAGAACTTGAACTCGGTCTCTCAGATTTACCAAATGTATAAATAGCAACAAGGGATGAATCTGAGTATAAAAAGTAATCTTCAGGGTTTTTGGAAACAAAATTTTTTACTCCGGGAAGAGAAAGAATCACCTGTGTACAAATTATAGTAGGGATTGAAATGGATTCTTTGTTTTCTCTAGTAAAGGTATCTATCAATGAGATAGGGGTGGTCTGGAAAATCTCAAATTTTACTTCTGGAATAATTCCTTCCGGAGATTCTAAATTAACTTCAGATTTACTTGTTGATGCTTGTGTAGAATGAACTTGTTTATATTTTTCTTTAAGACTTAGTTCTTTAGTGAGAATGTTAACATTAACTTGCATAACCCTAGGTTGGTATATGTACCCGCTGATGCAAAAGTTTTTCTGAGATATCCCTTTGGTTTCAACAACTTTTCGTGATCCGAAACTGGCGTAGTCTACTTTTCGTCTGGGTTTTTCCTGGTATTGTTTCGACCAAATGCCATCTTTTCTTACAATGGAGTCGCCAGGTGAAATATAAATTGAACCTTATCACGTATTCAATCTTTGTTCACCATCAAAGACCAAAAATTAACTTTGTCGCTCTCCCAGGGAAAAAACTGATTTCGTTTCTCTGTTCCTCGACAATGATGCCAAAAATATGTTGTTCCTAAGATTGATTCTAAGGCTCAAAGAATAATGTCAGGAATCAAAGTTTTAAATGAATTTTTTTTATAAATGCTTTCTTCTTCCTTTAGTTTTTTGAGAAACAACCTTTAAGTAAACTTTATGATAAGACAATACAAAGGTTGTATCTCATTATCTGAGTCGTAATTTTAATTTCAAATGATGTAGAAATGATTGACAAAACTGTTAAAACAAAGCAAGGTATCAATTACAGATAAGTCTCACCTTATTTTCAGTAGAAGAAACATAGAAGATGTACCCTTGAAAGGAGATTAAGAAGCAACAATCCACACAGGTTACAGGTCTTGTTTTACTCACAATAATAACAAAGGAAAAATTGTAACTGAAAGGATTTCTGATATATTATGATCACAATAGATATTTTACTAAATTGTAATCAGTCACTGTTTAAGAACTACAGAAAGAAACTCATAAGATATGGAGACACATAGAAAACATATAACTCAAATGGAACGAAACTTAGAATTTCTGTCTACACTTGTATTAATATTCAAAAGGTTCTCTCTTTTACATTAGGCTAGAAGCAGCCTTGAATAGATCTAAAATCTATCTATTTATACAAAATTGTCTCAACTAAAAGTAGTTGGACTTTCCACAATATTCGCTCTAAAGATAGAATATAATCCGAATGGAATAAGATAATGCATATATTATTGAGTTTTGATTTGATGTGCTAACACTTTATATGTTCCTTCATTTTCTCCCAGATGCACTCGCTTTCCTCTGTTCATTGAACTGGGTACACATGTCCATCAAGGCTACCACAAATCTCGAAGGTTCAATTTTCTCATTCAATTCAAAATAAAACATCTTCTTTTGTACTAGTTCCAACTTCTCCCGAATCTTCTTCATTTCTAGGGATGTAATTTGATATGATAAATTTGGTTTCACCAACAACTCATTAATCTTGAGCAAATAGATCTGATTCATCTCTTGGATGAAATATTGAATATTTTCCTTATTTTTTCTGGAGTTTTCCTGATTCATTTCTATTTCATTCTGCCCCAGTGCCTTTGAGATATCATTTTCTTCAAATTCAACCAATTTTGTATCTACATAACATAATGCCTCCAGACAAGTCTCCTTTGCATCTCTGGAAGGTTTCTTGCTTTCTTCCATATTTGTCTCCCAAACTTTCAAGGCCATTTCACCCTTTACTTGTTCATATTGTGAGAAAGGGGCGAGACCAGGGATATTCACTTTCTAACTCCATATGATGAATTCCTGAAACTTGGATCTAGCCACACATGCATTGTTTTCTTTGACATAAATACTCTTCAAAGAAACATTTATTGCCTGATAGCATTTCTGAATAACATCCACCTTTTGATATAGATCATGCTGGACAACTTCTAGCTTCTCATTGATTTATGATGCTTGTTCTTTGAAAACAGTGATGTCTATTGTTGTATTCTCCACTAGGGATAATTTGGCATGCAACTGTTTTATCAAACTATCCCACTGAGTGATCATGCCTTTGCTGGTGTGTGAACTCTGGTAAATCAGCTCGAGTTTCTCCTGTAGCTTCTTCATCTGCTGATAATAATTAACCTTGATTTGGTCTATGGCTTGATTCATCCTACTCCTGACAATCTGTTCTGTGCAGTGTATTTCATTCTGCAATTGTTCTACCAAGAGATATTTTTGTTGCAGTTGTTTGGTTAGATTATCCACTGACCATTGGTTGGCAGTGGAAAAATCCCCTAGTGAATCTGCAACATCCATGGCAAATTCAGGATCATCTTTTCCTTTTCCATCATACATTATTCTCTGCCTTTTAGTAACTACTCCATCTTTATGCTAAGATTCTTTCTTTACAATACATTTTCGTTTCTTGTTGAAAATTGAACTTGAGGGAGGCATTTCTTCAGGCAACATAGGAGTAAGATAATCTACATGACCGAGCTCTAAACTAGGAGATCCAAAACTGGTTTCTAAAGGGGTTAATGAGGTTATAGGAGAGATAATTGTTGTGGATATTTCTGGGCCTATTGTGCTTGAGATGCCAACATGAGTAGCTGGTGTTGAATGAGGAAAAACTTGTCCCCGATTCATGAAATCTTCAAACTAGGATAATATTTTCTGATCATTTAGACCTAGCAATGATGTTTTTATCTCTTTAAATAACTCGTTTGATATCTTCAAAATTTCTTCAGCTTTGTTTTTAGTGGAGCAACTTGGCTAAGACTCTGTGGATTTAGCTTCATGTGAAGATGGCATGGGCCTTGAATCTCCTTGTAAGATCTTAGGAAAGCTATTTCATCTATGATTTTGGAAGTTGAGGAAATAAGCTTGTTGGTCAAGGGGTAAAGTCTGTAATCTATTTTGAACTTCTTCATAGGATTTAACTCCCCTGGAAATCTCATCATAAGGAGACTCCTCATGGATGTATCTTTTCATGTTGTATTGATCCAAATGATTCTCCATTATCTTATGTGGATCATGTCTTTTGAATTCGATGTCAACTAATTTGACATCTTCCAATGTTGCAGCCTCGACTTTGGTATGACCAAAATATAACAATGTAAACATACCAACTTGAATGGGAAACGTTGGCCAAACCTTTTTCTTAGTCGCTTTAAATTCCTTGGTGATTCCTCCTGCTACTGTTTGGTATGCCACTTCTGTGCACACCATCCTGTCTGGTAAAAATTGTGGAAGGGAATGAGGAGGAACAAAAAAAACAAACACTCTAATGTAGGAGAAGTTCTCCTCAATGTACCCATATGCAAGTGTGCCTAAGTTTCCCATAGTTTTCTCTGAAATCCTGGGCGACGGGTGGCAATAGATAACTATGTGATTAAGTACCACTATGCTGTGACAAATCTCGTGAAAGCAATCTTTAGAATTTTCTTCCCATAGTTTGGAGTAGTAGAAATGTATAGGCTCAGAACTATCTAGGGTCCAACTCTAGTTCATCAGGGGGAATGGGGTCATGAAACAAATGACATCCATGATATATGCATACATGTAAAAAGGAGGAGGTTTTCCTTTTGATTTCAATGATTGGTACTCAAAAATTTCCTTAGCCAGGTTATCAGATAGAATTTTATCCCAATTGGAAGTATGTCCCTCAGCTACTTCATTCATTATAGCTACCCACTCAAGTTAGAAATGCACAGGGTTCTTTTTCCCAAATAGATGACAAAGCATCATGGCTATATATAAGATATGAGCATCTAAGGATGTCATGGAATACATACAATGAGCGTCGATTTTGAATTTTTCCGGATGTCCCCACTAGGACTTGATTATATCATGACCATTTCTACCGTATTGAGTGCATTATTTTCTCTCAAAATCCAAGAGAAATGTTGCATTGTAAGTATATTTGGGTGTAGAAGAAATCTTATACATTACTTGTAGGTTCTTCAGTCGAAAAGAGCCAACGAAGGTCTGCTGGTGACTGATAAAACTTCTAGTTTGAATGTTGATGTGTTCCAGAGCCCATCTTATCATATCATTATAGGGTATAATCCTAGGCCGTGCAACAATCTTGTGCAATTCTAACTGTGATACCAATATGAGCTTGGCTGAAAAGGACTCGTCGTCTTCCTTGGCAGAATCATCTAGACAGTTAATAATATAATGTTCTAAGATATCATAAACCTACTTCCAAGACTTAATGGAATCCATAATTCACGTAGTGGTGTCTGATAGAACGTATGTGTTTGGATTGGAATCATCAACTAATGCATCTTTCTTCCTCCCAGCTTTACGTGGTGCCATAATCCTCAGGGAATTAAAATTAACCTGCCTATAACAAGAGAATTCTGTAAGCTCTTTACTGAATGAAAACTGCTAATTGCAAATGGTAAAATGACTTGGGATTCAAAATGTTTTATTCATAAGTCTATCAATCTTCGTATTGATTTACTGATAGTGAATTTATTAAAATTTAATGGAATTCATTACCTAGTGATTCAAAATCTTTATTCAAATCGTTAAATTTGATCCATCATAAATGTCATTAACACTTTGACGGTTCGAAGGTTTTGAATGTGATAGTGTAGAAATTTCCTAAAGGCCAAATTCCTAGAGTAAACGTTTTGAATCATTATATATGTCTCCGGGAGTTCAATTTTTTTAGAAGTGAGTTTCATACTTTGGCGGTTCAACGTTCAAAAGTTTTTGATATAACTCGAGAGAAATCTCCCAAAGCACGAAGCTCCGAAGTGACCGTTAAAGGATTTCTTTTAAAATTCAGGCGACTTTTATAGTTCGGAGATCGCAAGAACCATTCGATTAACTTAGTGTAACTCATCGACGAGTGATATTGTAAGCACCTTATTAATATATAATGACAAAGGATTTATTTAATTAAAAGGTATTTTCCTAAGTTTTTTTGATGAAATTTTATTTCTAAGAGACAAAAACAAAAGAACAAAAGTTCAAAATACTAAGTGTTCTAACATGGCCTTTCAAATCCATGTGGATTATTTGAAGTATTATTATGTATACCATGAAACACACTGTTACTGATGGAGATGCAACGTGTGTGATGTCCCTAACCTGTTGGAAATCCATTGGCTCTCCAACCCTATGTCAATATTCGACTATGTTGACTTCATTTGATGGTCATTCTTTCCGTCCCCATGGAATTATTCCCGTCTTTCCAGTCCAGATAGGTGGAAATAAAGTGGAGGTGGATGTCGTGGTGGTTGATGTGCCCTGTTAGCACTTCGTAAATCTGTTCGGCTGATAAACAAACGATGAAGGTAACTTTTTCGACCAACTTTGAGACCTGAAAATAGCCTTTCGGATATGGATAGGGCTCTCTTGGAAGTGGAGCGGTCTCTTCGTGGGATATGACTTTGAAAACAATGGCTATATTTAACACCTATGATATAATGGGTTCTGGTTATATTGGCGCAAGAAAGTAAGACTTGAGCTATGGGGTTGGTCTGAGGAAAAGACGAGACAAATGACTCAGTGACTGGACTCGAGAGGATAAGGCTAGGCGAGAAACAACCTTCAGTGTAAAACCGTAATGTGTGGTGGGAGAAATTACAGGAAGTAACTCAAGAGCATCACTATGGGCGAATTCGGAGTTAGCTTTTAGAGGAAAACGTTTTGTCTAAGTGGCGCAAACAAGGGGCGCTGTATAACGAATCCGCAAGTTCGATAATTCATTCCAAAATAGATAGAAAGAGATATTAAATAAAGATAACAGGAAAGAACATACACAAATAAAGAAGCACAATACATCGAACTGTTACAACTAGAATCTTTTCATCAAGTGACATGACCTTTGCATTAAATTCCGGTAAAAACTTCAGATTACATACAATAGCTATCGTCTACCAAATTTTCCAACCAACCTCTTTTACATGAAAATGATCCCCATATATAGAAAAATAATGTCACCCTTGGATGTTAGGTTCGAGCTACTCTCTCCTGGAATCATGGATTCGGTTTCTTTGAAAGAGAGCAATAACTTCAACGTATTTACTAAAAATAGGAAACTCGACTTTTCCAAATCATAATCTTAACCGAGATATTCTTTACGATAATTGATCATGATCAAAATTAGACCCTATGGTTGTGATAAGTCATCATTTTCTCTATTGGACACTCTGACACCCCTGCACAGCAAGTCTGCTACACAACAATAGCCTACAACAAAAACACAACGGAATGCGCAACAAATTGGGAAAAATAGGCATTAAATATGACATCATATCTCATTGATAAAAAACTATTTTTAGAAACTGAGAGAGGTTTTTATTATTTTGTTTGTCCTCAAAAAAAAGGTCTTGGGGATTTTCAAAATTCCTCTTCAATTGGTCATAAATTGATCTTGAAGTTGACCACTAAACCAATAATTTACGCAGTGCGACCTGTAGCCTTTGCTCAGGAAAATCCACTGCACGAAAACATCCTATGCGCGACAGAATCCACTGCACGACAACATCCTATGCACGACAAAATCCATTGCGCAATAGAATCCTTTGCGTTGTGAAGTGCTCTATGCAATGCGTATCAAATTCTGTAGCACGTAGTTGCAAATGGAAATGGAGCAAATAAATGATAAGATTCATTTTGAAACTGACCCCTGGAGATGTTAGATGTTTCCAGTCATAAAAACAATATGGGTTCTAACATGTGTGACTTTGCAAATTGTTGACAAACCTATAACCTTAGCTATGAAAAACATGGTGCTAGCAACTGGCTCCAATGGGGATGCTATCCTCCCTATGAGGTAGCAAAGAACAGTAGACCAGGTGCCTACCTATTGGGCTTCTCCCAAACTCAACTTTCCAACTATAACTTGTAACCTGCATCCGCTGAAAACCCAAAACTGTATATGCTCCAAATTGAAATATGAAACTAACCTGAAAATGTGAACTGCAGATTGCTAAAGAAATGCTCGTAGTATCAAGATTATTCACACTCCTACCTACCCTAACTACTGAAAAATATGTCAATCAAGTGAAATCAAAATGCGAATGCAACCATGCAAACAATTTATCTACTTTTTGGTTTCTTTGCACATGCTTGCTCCAAAGCCTGTTTATTGATAAGTCATTCAAAAAATTATTTATAAATTCAAATATCAAAAAATTAAAATCTTTGGGATTGTTTGTTGCCTCCATCAAAACTGCAAATGGATCCTCTAAAACATGCTCAAAACAACAACCATGTTTCACCCCTTCCACTGCATCCTTGTTTTCATGCAATTCAACCTGTTGATCACCACACAAAGGATGAAAAATCTACTGAGACTGCTGGAAGTAACAATATTCTCACTTAGAAGACAGTGCTGGCTGAAATGAAACCCATGGTGGCAAGCCATCCATATCTAACACTGACGTTGATGGACCAACGTATTTATTTCCAAGCAGATAGTTAATCACAGGCTACAAATTTGAACTGAGATACCCTTCCATGTAATCGTCAACAAGGTCATTAAAGGTATGAGAAGGTTGTTGGTCTTCCTCACTAATAAAAATTTTCTCATGTAAAACAATGTCACTATGAATGCAATCAGACTTCTCTTCTTCCTCTATTATCTCATTCTTTTCTTTCAACAATTCAAAGGAAGAAAAACATAATGGAAGATAACTTTCATTTGCAAGTCCATTGCTTTCTTCATATTCAACATCATGCCTGGAGGATTTCTGATTTGAAACATTATAAATATTTTGCTTCAGCAATTTGAAAGATGCAAAACACAATGGCAAAGTTCTTTCCTCTAATTCAAAACTTTCTTCATTTTCTTCACTGTCTACAAATGAATACATAAAATAGTCAGCCCCGTTCTTATCATGGGACAGATCATAAGCTAAATTAGCACCTTCTTTTTCAACAAGTGGAATATAATCCTTTGCAAAATCATCAACACTTAAATCTTCAGGAGGACATATTATGTTATTAACCCTCTTTTCAAGATTCAAATCAATTGTTCTTTGTTCATATTCATTGTCATGTTCTTTAGCATCCAAATCCTCATTTCGAATCTGTTTACATGCTTGAATATTGTCTTCAACTTCATGAGCATTGTTGAATATCTGCTACAAAGACATAGACTTATGCTCCATAAAAAGAAAAGATAAGTCTGATTGAAAGGTTGCAACATAATGGAGCATGGCAACAACTTCAGGAGGTTTGACTTCTTTAGGCAGTTTATAATAAAGACTAGCAAACCTCCTACTAAAATTTAATATGGTTTCATATTTCATTCTTCTCATGGCATAAAACTCTTAAAGGAGTAGATCCCATGACTTTCTCTCACCCCAAAATCTATTGAAAGTTTCCCTTAGTTCATCCCATGAGCTAATTGACTGAGGCTACAAATGTCTGAACCATGCTTTGGCATCTCCTTGTAAGGACTGAGAAAAGGCCCTCATAGACACATCATCATGTTTGATCTAAAAAATGTCTATGAAATGCTTAAAGACCTGAATATGTTTTTTAGCTGAATGTCCATCAAGCTCTCCATCGAATTGAGGAAGGTACTTATAATGTTTCAGAGGAAAGTCATGAAGGATGGAAGGAAATTTAAGAGGACTATATCTTTCTTGAATCTTGGAGTGTGTAGGATTAAGAACCAAAGGTACAAGCTCAACTTTGGTTTCATTAAGCTTGCAAGAATGATCATGAACATCATATGGCTCAAACGAAGGAGCTTGGTGAATGTCAGTTATACAAGAAGAAGGAGGTATACCTACAATTTTCCATGGAGGATATACAAGGGTAGATCTCTGGGCTTTATTTGAATGCAGTAAGTGAAGAAATATTCTTTTGAAAAACTTAGGAAAGGACAAGAAGATATTGATAAAATAAAAAATTACTTATTGGACTAAACTTAAGCTCGAGTACCTGATTTTTCCATACTGCTCTTCCATATCTCTGTCCACAGGTCTCATTCTCCAGTGGAGTCTTTGAATCACATTCGAATCTTGATTGGAGTCACCATGAAAACTTTAGCTCTGGATTATTTGGCCAGTGGAATCACCTTCAAACTGATTTTATGATGTGTGGAGTTGCCAGAGCATAAATACAACCAATATGTGCCTAAGTGTCTACTTCTCTAAGACCTTAGAACTAAAACAATGTCGTTCTTTCCCAAGGAAAAATTTTTAATTTCTTCCCCGACAATGACACCAAAATGTTAGCAGTTTGTAAATATGTTCGACTGATAAAAAGACGATGAAGGTAACTTTTTCAACCAACTTTGAGACCCAAAAATAGCCTTTCGGATCCAGAGAGTTTTCTGTTGGAAGTGGCGTGGCCTTTGCGTGGGATATGACTTTGAAAACAATGGCTATATTTAACACCTATGATATAATGGGTTCTGGTTATATTGGCACAAGAAAGTAAGACTTGGGCTATGGGGTCGGTCTGAGGAAAAGACGTGAAAAATGACTCAGTGAATGGAGTCAAGAGGATAAGGCTAAGCGAGCAACAACCTTCAGTGTAAAACCATAATGTGTGGTGAGAGAAATTACAAGAAGTAACTCAGGAGCATCGTTGTGGGCGAATTCAGAGTTATCTTTTAGAGGAAAACGTTTTGTCTAAGTGGCGCGAACAAGGGGCACTGTACAATGAATCCACATGTTCGATAATTCGTTCCTAATTAAACATAAAGAGATATGCAATAAAGATAATAGGAAAGAACATATGCAAACAAAGAAGCACAATACATCCAGCTGTTAAAACTAGAATCTTTTCATCAAGTCATAAGACCTTTGCATTAAATTTCGGTCAAAACTTCAGATTACATACAATAGCTATTGTCTACCAAATTTTCCAACCAACCTATTTTACATGAAAATGATCCCCATATATAGAAAAATAATGTCACCCTTGGCTGTTAGGTTCAAGCTACTCTCTCCTGGAATCATGGATCCGGTTTCTTTGAAAGAGAGCAACAACTTCAACGGATTTACTAAAAATAGGAAACTCAAATTTTTCAAATCATAATCATAACCTAGATATTCTTTACAATCAATGATCATGATCAAAATTCGACCCTATGGTTGTGATAAGTCATCATTTTCTCTGCTGGACACTCTGACACCCCTGCACAACAAGTCTATTACGCAACAATAACCTACAACAAAAACGTAGTGGAATGCGTAACAAGCTAGGAAAATAGACGTTAAAATGACATTGTATCTCACTGATAAAAAACTATTTTTAGAAACTGAGAGAGGTTTTTATTAACTGGTTTGTCATCGACAAAAACCTCTTGGGGATTTTCAAAATTCCTCTCCAAATGGTCATAAATTGATCTTGAAGTTGACCACTAAACCAATAATTTATGCAGTGCGACCTGTAGCTTGTGCACAAGAAAATCCACAGCATGATGACATCCTATGGGCGAAAACATCCTATGCGCGACATAATCCACTACATGACAACATCCAATGCGCGACGAAATCCACTGCACGACAGAATCCTTTGCGTGGTGAAGTGCTCTGCGAAACACATAGCAAATTCTGCAATGCGCAATTGCAAATAGAAATGGAACAAATAAATAATAAGCTTCCTTTTGAAACCGACCGCTGGAGATGTTAGATGTTTCCAGTCATAAAAAAAGCATGGGTGCTAACATGCATGACTTTGCAAATTGTTGACAAACCTATAACCTTATCTATGAAAAACATGGTGCTAACATGTCCCTTGACTATAATTTATTACTAGGGCATAATTGGACTTATGCCATGACCGCAGTCGTGTCGTCTATTTTCTGCACTTTATGTTTTCCTCATGAAGGGAAAATCATGATGATTGATCAATTATCCTTTGTGCATGCTATTCCTAATGCATCACTTGGACCTTTGGTCCCTGTTATTGCACAGTTTGTAGCTAGGTCAAAAAGGCTAAAGGATAAAGGCCAAACTGGCGAAACATGAACCTTCCCCACCCAATGTTACCTCAATGGGGAGGTTCTTTCTATTTAGGGAGGTTAACCCAGGGGAGACGTCTCTGGTAACTTGGGGTTTTGAAAAGGTTAAAGTATAAAATTCGAGGGAAAAGCTCCTCCAATAAATGAAGTGTATGCCCAAATGAAAACACTTGCCTGGAACAAGACAACAACAATATATATATATATATATATATATATATATATATATATATATATATATGTGCAGGATATAACTCAAAGGGTTAGTACTTCAAGTGACTATCCGAAAATTATATATAAGCAATGAAACAACAGATATTAATGAGATCAACGTTTTGTCAATATAGCAATGTAAAAATATCAATTCACCAATAACTATTGAGATGATGCAACAAACAATATATCCAATCAATCATTCACTTAATAAATGCTTTTGACCATCATCCAATTTCTTATTATCAATGTTTGTCGCGTCAAGATGAGATAACCAACTATGACGTCAACCTAGTTAGGGTTAGTTTGGTTAGTTAGGGTTTCAAAATTCAATGTTTTGAGAGTTGTTTTGAACACTAGGACTTCAACGTTGTGTGTCTAGGATCAATGCCTAAGGGTATATGGAGTCTTTCAAAGAGAGGATGCAGAGTTGAAGGAGAAATAGGCTAAAGACAAGAGGGAAGGGTTCTAGAGTGCTGCAATGGCAAAGCCCTATAATCAAAACCCTAGGGGAAAGAGGCTCACTCCGGTGTTTCTTAAGCAAGGCCTCGTGCTCTTTCCTCCTTCTTTATGTCAAACTTTAAAAAACGACTAACAAAGGAAAAGATTGAAAACAAGAGGATTTAATGAGGGAGAGTGTTGCAATGGCAAGGCTCTATCACTAAAACTCTAAGAGATGGATGAACCTAGGTGTAGATAACCTAGGCTTAGGATGTCACCCTCCTTTTAACCTTTAAAATCAAAGCTAGCTTAAGGGAAGACGTAAGAAGAGTGTAGCAAATGCTAGGCTCCTTCTTCCTTCTTCAATGGATGAAAATTTCTCTCTAAGGGGACATATGACAAGGACCTACTTGTGTGATTGTCACCTAGGGTTTTAAAATAACCAAATTTATAAGTAAATGCAAGAATACTTAACCTACAACCATTCAATAAAGAAGTTTTGCAGGAAAAACACTTACATATCATGAAGAAAAGCATGTGCAAACCCTAGTTGTAAACCGTCCTCAAGAGAAATGCCAATATATGCCAAGAAAATCCTTCCATCAACAAGTGTGCCTCCTTTAAAAGACCAAATACCCAAACCAGGGCACAAAAATCAGACCTCACAAGTGTGAGTTGTTGTGTTTTTGTCCAAATGAGCGAAAAACATCCTCAATATATAGTGTATAATGACCTTTAATTTAAAATTAGGTCATTAAAAATAGTCGACAAGGCTAAAAACCAGAATCATACTGTTTTTACATTAACTGCTAAGTAAAAGACATAAATGAGAAAAAAGTGAGACAACAAGCCCCTTTGAGGGACACGTTAGGCCCTTTTGGGGCTAGTCCAACATCCAGGAGTCAAACGTTAGCCCTTCCTGGGCTCCTCCAAGCTACCACACGTGCCAGCCATCCTATCAAACTGCTACACACTCAAGGTGACGTCTAAGCCTCTTGGGTGACGTCCTGGCCATCAAAAGGAAAACGTTCCATATGAAGTGGGTCAACCCCCTTGGGCTGGGCTCAACCAAAGTGTCCTGGGTGGAACGTCCTTCTTCTTCCCATGTGAAAAGGCTCATCCAATCACTGTCCTATCTATGCCCCTGATGGGGTCCCAACAACCATCTGATGGGCTCTTCATCCCCATGGAGGTCCGAGCTAATCATCTCTCCATGTGTACCATTCCAACTGGTACCTGTCTATCAGACATGGTCCTGCACATCAAAAACTTCGCCCTCCATGGGCTCATTAGTCACAGGGATCATAGTAATGTCAATCAAATTTCATCATTAATTTTATCAAATACATGCATAAAACCCCTGATATATCATTCAATAGCTCAAAGACATTACAATGACCTACTATACAAAGTCGAAGAAAAAGACAAAATGCCTTATTGGGCCAGCATCCATAAGAAAAGGAAAGTCTCCAGAGGGTATCATCCAAGCCATGTAAAACAAGGTGGTGTGGTCAAGGGATGTCTAGACATACAAGTAGAGTGAAAGATAGGGGTGTACGATATTACCTGTGGGTGCCTTTGTAGAAGGCGACCTGCACCTGTCATGGATGCAATTCTTTCAAAGCCCTTTATTACCTTTATTCTTTCTTTTCTTCATTGCTTTTTCTTATTTATTTCAAGGAATAACTAGAGGACACTGCCTTGGCGTGGTGACAAGAGTTGACAGTGTTACCCACAAGCACTTTCACAGAGATGATAAGGCTGGCTCGTGATGAGACCCCCTTTCCCTTGGCCATGCAACCAAAGGTCACTGCCCTGGCGTGGTAACCAGATAATGGCAATGTCATACTGCTAGGTGACCATGAACATAATAGGCTGGCTTGTGATGAGACCCCCTATCCTCTTGGCTAGGTCTTGTCTTGTTATTTTTCTTCGGGTCCCTCTTCTTTCCTGCTGAGAGGCTTTTTATTGCCTTCTCGGGGATCCCTGGGCGAGCCATCTCTAGGTTTCATTTTTTATGGCTTTTATATTTTACCAGCTGCTTTTACCTTCTGGGCCTTTAGCCCGTTCTTCCCACGAGATAAGGTGTAATCCCACAAACAAATCATCCTAATGTCTGGACTAGGAGAATGGGGCATATGAGTGGGAGATAATATGTAAGAGTGATGATATGATGGGAGCAGACGACGGCCCTTCAAAATCCCCCTAGTGGCAAACCAAAACCTATGGGTACAAACTTGCTAGGATACCCTGTCAATCCCCCCAACCATGGTCAAGTGGGTTAATGTAATATCCAAGCAGTCATTAGAGATAAAAGGAATTTGATGCATATATCTAAAGGTCATAATGATAAAAAATGACACATACCATGATACCTGGACCAATTACCTCATGGAGCAAGAGTCTTCTCCGATACAAGTCCAAGCCGAAGGTGATGGATGCTGCTGTTACTAACAAGACAAGTCTGATGAAGGAGAAGAAATATGGGCTCTCCAAGGCCATGCTTAGGTCAATCTTTCTCTTGGTACTCAATGTCTAGGACCTGTGGGCCTTGAGACATGATCTCCTAGTTATCCCTAGAAATTGGGGATAACATTTGGCTCCAACTCAGGGACATGTGCTCACCATAGAGTGCATGAGAACCTCAACATATCTGGCATAACCTGCAGACCTGCTCAAAATAAAAAAAGGGCATCAGTAACAAAGGTGGGGTGGTATTGCCACCCCGCAATATATATATGTATATATAAACTGAAAGAAAACAATCAATATGCAAGTGTGGAAGCAAACTAACATGAAATACAAGTGGTATAATACACGAAGAATGCCTACTTACCTGTACTTACCTGTGAAGTCAGGTCACCCTATCCTGGTGGGGTTTTAGGAGGCGTCCGCTGACAGGCACTGTGTGCCTTTGTCCCTCCAGTGTAGACATGTAATAAGAGTCATTAACTGACTTTCTTCCGACCTTAAAAGTGCCAAGCCAAAAATGATTGTTTCCTTTGATATTAGTAGGCTTCTCTTTATTGGCATCCCACATCCAAACCACATCTCCATCCTTGTACTCTTTGACTCTGAAACTGGTTGTTCCTTGAATAACCTTGGTGTATTGTGTAGAGGGAGGTGGGTGGGATTTTGCTATAAAGATTTCCTGCTACGAAGGACAGATCCGTATATCATCTTCCACCTTCTTTAGTATTTTCGTAGTCTCTGATTCCTTAGCTTTGAGATTGTCCATGAGTTGTTGGTATTCTTCTTTCTTGGGCCATTTAATTTGATTCAAATTTTCCTCCTTTGGAAAAGGCGTATCTTCTGGAGAATATTTATGAGGAGTCAGCCCGGTTTTGTCACGTGCTTTGTCATCTTTGATGGAATCACTGGGCTTTTGCACATAAGTTGTAGTTACAGGTACATTTTGGATACGACCAATAGGTCCATCTTTCAATGGTCCATCTGATCCTTGGAAAAAGTTGTCAAATCGCTCTTTGATAGATGGTACCTTGATGACTTCTCTCAAAGGGATGGTTACAAACATCTTGGATAATTCCCCTTCAAGGTCAAAATTCAGGTTAACCCTTTCAGTATTGGATGTTTTAGGAAAGATTACATCCACAGGTGGTTTTTTTGTTTGGTCAGTGGAAGTTTGGTCCAAATTCTTTCTTCTATACACCTAGAACTCTTGTTTCTTTAGATTTTCTTTTGATTCTTGGTCTAGTTTGTTTATTACCGCCATCCTAGCTGACCTGGCTGCTTCTTTCATGGCCTCTTGATGCTCCTCAACGATGATATTTATTTGAGAGCCTTCTATGAAGTAGTCTATATTGTTTACTTGTTGATGGTCAACAATACTGTAAGGACACTCATGTTCCCAATGTGCTTCACTGCATTGAAAACACCAAGGGTTTTTATCCATAATGATGGTGCTTGGAACTTCTATGTCTTTGAAAACATCTTCATTCCACTCAACAAAATTACTTACTCTCTGTACTGGATAGCCATCTTCATCTGAATATTTCGAGGTATCAGAAGCATCATCGGGATAATCACCCCAATCCGTGTCTTCTCCTGTCAAGGGAAAAGTGGGACAATCTTGAAACAAGTATGGATCCACTGAAAAGGGTGTTTGTTCATCTTTCTCAGAATGACCAGTATGTACTAGTGTGGGAATCCCCTTAAAAGGTAATTGGTCATCCGTGTCTAATTTTTTTAGAAAATAAATTTTCAACATCTCACAAATACTTTTAACCCTTTGCAGGATACATGACATACTAGTGCTTGGATCGATTTCTTCAGACCTATCGGCTTCACTCATATCTTGATCTTCTAACATCGGTGTGTTCAAGACAAACAAGGAATCTTCAAAGTTAGGTTTTTTCTGAGTGACCATGCCTTAATCCTTGGATGGTTCATGTTGTCTTGGGACATTTAGAACATTGCTTGTGTTTGAGAAAGCTGCATTCCATTTCCTTTTGGGAGGCATGAGTCTTACTTCAAGATTTTTTGGGAACTTAAGCTCAGCTTCGGTGACATCCTCGTTACTAGATTCCCTGGGGTCATTATTGTGCGAGAGATTGACTTGATGGATATAGTCTTCGAACTCAAGGTTCTTCTCAATCTGACAAGCAAAGTCTTGTGCTTCTTCTAGAGTTGAGGGTGATTGATCTTTGAGAGTAAATTGTAAAAATCCTTCCAACGAGTTCAAGTAGTGTTGGAGGATAGCTTCTTCTGAGAAACTAGGCCTGATCTTCTTGAGTAGAAGGTTGAACCTATCATTGAAATCCCTAATGCCCTTGCTAGAGTCTTTGCAAATATTATTGTATTGAGAGTAAAGGGAATCCATGCTTTCTTTTTCACACCAATATTTCTTAAAGGCTTGTTCAATATCTTCAGGGTTTTTGATGCTTCCTTTCGGGAATTTGTTAATCCATCTTCTGACACTTCTGGTGAGTGAGCTCACAAAGAGCCTTAAAAAGACATCGGGGTGTTCTTGTCCGAATTGGTGAAATTGGAAAGCATCACAGAAGTTGGTCTAATGAGAGTTGCCATAGGATCCATCCTCCACTGAGAACTTAGGTATCCAGGACTCGACCTTCTTGGGTAGATCATGTAACCCCCCTTGGGTGTTAGGTAAGCTTAAAGGACCAAAGAGTTATTTATGAGACCATTTGGGAGAACTTATAAGGGTGACAGGATTTGTGAAGGACACAGTAGTAGATGAAAGTATATACTGACGCCCACTACGATTCATCATTTTCTATTTGTGGAGTCGCCAGATGATTTACTTGAAATCATCAAAGAAAAGGGAAAACACCCTAGTGGAGTCACCAGGTAAGCTTGTAAGATAAGTCTTTGAGGCAAGGCTTACCGAAAAGGTTTGTCGTCTGAGGAGAATTGACTCAGTGTTCCTCGACAACGATGCCAAAATGTTATCGCACAGTTTGTAGCTAGGTCAAAAAGGCTAAAGGATAAAGGCCAAACTGGTGAAACAGGAACCTTCCCCACCCAATGTCACCTCAATGGGGAGGTTATTTCTATTTAGGGAGGTTAACCCAGGGGAGACGTCCCCGGTAACTTGGGGTTTTGAAGAGGTTAAAGTATAAAAGTCAAGGGAAAAGCTCCTCCTCACAGGTTACCACCAAGGTTAGAAAGTCCGGCTAATCAGCCAATAAATGAAGTGTATGCCCAAATGAAAACACCTACTCGGAACAAGACACAACAATACAATATATATATATATATATATATATATATATATATATATATATACATATATACATTGCTATATTGACAAAACGTTGATCTCATTAATATCTGTTGTTTCATTGCTTATATATAATTGTTGGATAGTCACATGAAGTACATGAAGTATAATTGCTATAACTCAAAGGGTTAGTACTTCATGTGACTATCCAACAATTATATATAAGCAATGAAACAATAGATATTAATGAGATCAATGTTTTGTCAATATAGCAATGTAAAAATATCAATTCACCAATAACTATTGAGATGATGCAACAAACAATATATCCAATCAATCATTCACTCAATAAATGCCTTTGACCATCATCCAATTGCTTATTATCAATGTTTCCCGCGTCAAGATGAGATAACCAACTATGACGTCAGCCTAGTTAGGGTTAGTTTGGTTAGTTAGGGTTTCAAAATTCAAAGTTTTGAGAGTTGTTTGGGACACTAGGACTTCAACATTGTGTGTCTATGATCAGTGCCTAAGGGTATATGGAGTCTTTCAAAGAGAGGATGCAGAGTTGAAGGAGAAATAGGCTACAGACAAGAGGGAAGGGTTCTAGAGTGCTGCAATGGCAGAGCCCTAGAATCAAAACCCTAGGGGGAAAGAGGCTCACTCCGGTGTTGCTTAAGCAAGGCCTCGTTCTCTTTCCTCCTTCTTTAGGTCAAACTTGGAAAAACGGCTAGCAAAGGAAAATATTGAAAACAAGAGGATTTAATGAGGGAGAGTGTTGCAATGGCAAGGCTCTATCACTAAAACATTAAGAGATGGATGGCCCTAGGTGTATATAACCTAGGCCTAGGACGTCACCCTCCTTTTAACCTTTAAAATCAAAATTTGCTTAAGGGAAGAAGTAAGAAGAGTGTAGCAAAGGCTAGGCTCCTTCTTCCTTCTTCAATGGATGAAAATTTCTCTCTAAGGGGACATATGACAAGGACCTACTTGTGTGCTTGTCACCTAGGGTTTTCAAATCAGCAAATTTATAAGTAAATGCAAGAATACTTAACCCAAAACCATTCAATCAAGAAGTTTTATAGGAAAAACACTTACATATCATGAAGAAAAGCATGTGCAAACCCTAGTTGTAAACCTTCCTCAATAGAAATGCCAATATATGCCAAGAAAAGCCTTCCATCAACAAGTGCGCCTCCTTTAAAATACCAAATACCCAAACTAGGGCACAAAAATCATACCTCACAAGTGTGAGTTGTTGTGTTCTTGTCCAAATGAGGGAAAAACATCCTCAATATATATTGTATCATGACCTTTAATTTAAACTTAGGTCATTAAAAATAGCCAGCAATGCTAAAAATTAGAATCATACTGTTTTTACATTAACTTCTAAGTTAAAGACATAAATGATCAAAAAATGAGACATCAAGCCCCTTTGAGGGAGACGTTAGGACCTTTTGGGGCTAGTCCAGCATTGAGGAGTCAAACGTTAGCCCTTCCTGGGATTCTCCAAGCTGCCACACATGCCAGCCATCCTATCAAACTGCCACACGCTCAAGGTGATGTCCAAGCCTCTTGGGTGACATCCTGGCCATCAAAAGGAAAACGTTCCATCTGAAGTGGGTCAACCCCCCTGGGCTGGGCTTAGCCAAAGTGTCATGGGTGGAACGTACTTCTTCTTCTCATGTGCAAAGGCTCATCCAATCACTGTCCTGTCTCTGCCCTTGATGGGGTCCCAACAACCATCTGATGGGCTCTTCAGCCCCATGGAGGTCTGAGCTAATCATCTCCCCATGTGTACCATTCCAACTGGTACCTGTCCATTGGGCATGGTCCTGCACATAAAAAACTTCGCCCTCCATAGGCTCATTAGTCACAGGGATTATAGCAATGTCAATCACATTTCATCATTAATTATATCAAATACATGCATAAAACCCCTAATATATCATTCAATAGCTCAAAGACATTACAATGACCTCCTATACAAAGCCAAAGAAAAAGACAAAATGTCCTATTGGGCCAGCATCCATAAGAAAAGGAAAGTCTCTAGAGGGTATCATCCAAGCCATGTAAAACAAAGTGATGTGGTCAAGGGATGTCTAGGCATACAGGTAGAGTGAAATATAGGGGTGTACGATATTACTTGTGGGTGCCTTTGTAGAAGTCGAGCTGCACCTGTCATGGATGCAATTATTTCCAATCCCTTTATTGCCTTTATTCTTTCTTTTCTTCATTGCTTTTTCTTATTTATTTCAAGGACTAACTAGAGGACACTGCCTTGGCGTGGTGACAAGAGCTGACAGTTGTTGTAGTAAAATCTCCCTGCAGACAGGTAGATTGCCTCAAAGAGATAGACCCTAAACTCTAAGACAGAAAGTGCTTAATGTGGACACTGACTTCCTTTAAAATCTATACAAACTAATGCATGAGGAGGAAGGAGAACAAAAGTACCTCTTTATCGATGTTTTCCCTTGCACGCTTCGAGTTGAGCTCCAATCTTTCGCTCTTCGATGAGCCTTGTAGACAAACAAAGTACGACCACTTCCTACTCTATTGATATTATCTTGAAAATAGATCTATCTATCAACGATAAGTTCATGTAAGATCAGAAACAAACTAGAAAGAAATAGGCCAAGCGTGTCATATTAATGAGAACAATGACAACAATACTTACAATCGTAGATGCGAATGCGATAGCTTCGTCAAGTCCACTTTGTCCAACCCTTACTCGAAAGATCCATGACCTGGATGATAACAGCTTCACTGATCACTCTCCTTCAGTTCAATGTGTGTTTCCTATGAGATCATAGGTTTCATGCTAGCAATTCTTCCCTGTTCCAGCACCACTTATGAGATCATAAGTTTGGTGTGATTCTCCTTTTTTCAGTCCTCTTTCACCATTGGAAAGCTTGCTTATATAGCCTTGGAGAGGCTTTAACCACTTGAGATATCCTTGGGGAAGTTGAGGATTTGCCTCCTTCAGTTGAGGAACTGCCCTAAGATTATGGATGGACTAGGGATTCGAATCCAACTGCCTTCCAAGAATGAAAGGATCTTTCCCCCATTCATCTCAACAACTTAACTACTGCCCAGAATAGGTAGCGATCCCTAAAAATGGCCATAAGAGCATTGTAGCACTTCCCAGTAGGCTTAAAGGGGGCAACAACGCTCCTAAAGACACCATCGCTCCCTCAAAAGGGCCAAAGGAGCTTTATAATGCTCCCAGACAGTGTAAGGGGGAGCACCGGTGCTCCCAGAAGAGGTATAAGGGAGCGCTCTCCTTCAAAAGCTTAGCTTTTAAGTGTTTTCAGATGGAAAAAGGTTCATGAGCCTGCTGACTCATTTCTCCTCTTCCAAATCAAATGTTTGAGGTGTTTCAAGTGTCCTTCTCATGTCGTTATAGGCACAACATAGGCATCATGGCAATATGCTTTCTTTGACACTTGCGACACTTGTGAGCAACATGTGACACTTGCGACCTTGTGAGAAAAATGCGACACTTGCGACCTTGAAATGACGACACTTGCGACACTATCAAAGTGAGTATTTTTGATGTGTAACAGATTTCCCCCCAAAGTATGAAGTTAGAAGATAGGAGCTGATAACTAAAATACTTTGTAGACTTTCAAGCAAGGGTATAGACGTAGAGAACCTGACAGAAGCTGGACACAAACATCCAACAAATATTATGACATGTTTCAAACCCAAGGCAGGTATACCTATGCTTGGGTGATCAAGACTTGCAAGATATGGCCGCCATAAAATACACTGCGGATCCATAATTGTATTGATAAAAAGATATAGCCATCGAGGATACAATGTGGATGTATACTCTGATGACCTGAACTGATCGTAGCCACGAAGAATACACAGTGGATCTACGAGATGACAACACATAGCCATAACCAATACAAAGTGGATGTATGTAACAATACATGTGTCATTGTTAAAGAGAAAACCCCTTCGCAACCTGGGAAAAGTACATATCAAAGTGATCACTCAACCTAGGGTCTTCTTACTGATCCCGATGTAGTACGAATATAACCATGTGAATAGATGTCCTGATGTCGAACATGGTAGAAACCACTTGATTACCGGTCAATGATGTAAACCGTTAACAAGTGCGAGGGAGATCACCATTAATGTCAATGATTCCTAAGGTACCCTAGTACATTCCAACGAATGTGAATGGATGAGATGGAGTCGAACATCCATGGAATCATCCGATCAGAGGTCAATGATGTAAACCTACTGTTGAATGTGAGGAGGCCTGCCATTGAGGCATGTAGGTCCCAAAGTACTAACTGGTTTCTAAGCCTAATTCCTGGATAATGTGCTGAGGTCGACTGGAATAGGCTCATCGAAGGAGGGCCTTGATGTATCCCCCATCAACGACATGAAACAGACATAGAGGTGTAATTGGTATATCAAATGGACTGACACGGGTTTTGAGACAAGATATTTGTGATGGCTAACTCTAGAGGTAGATACTTCCCTTGAACACTGAGGCAAAACAACAAAAACATGACATGGACCAAAACTTGATGATGCAGTGGATGCTGTGACTTACGTCAGGTGACCCAAAGGAGTGAAAGACACTTAGAGGATTGTCTCAGTGCAGAGGTTTAGTGGATTATTATGCGTGCAAATGACAAAGTACCATGTTCAAGGACGACTCTAAGAATTACTTGGTAATGTTCTCAAGAGATTGCTGAAAAGAGTTTAAAGATGACTCTAAGGGCGTTCCTTTTTCGTGTGTTCATGCAGGTCCAAAAAAGAGATAAAATTCTACCCGGTGCGTTCTCATGTATTTACGAGCACGAGAAAGAACAAAGACTAAGCTCGGTATGCCCCCAGCATGAAAGCTAGTGGCTTAAGTCCAAAATGATCATCAAAGACTAGAGACATGCCCCCCAAGCTTCGATTCATTCACCGAAGGACAAGGATGGATGAAAAGAAGGTTCAAGAGAGGTGACTGTTTCATTTTTTAACGAGCTTGACACAGGAAAAGAACTATGCTCAAGACCTCTATTTCATTTTTTAACGAGCTTTCCACAGAGAAAATAAACTATGCTCATGGTTTCGTTCGGATCATGGCTTCCAAGAGGATAATTCTCTGGAAGGGTACCGTGTTGAAGGATAAAATGTGGTCATGGCCTCCAAGAGATCTTCACTGGATGGAAGATAATCACTCCAGAAGGAACACATGTCGAGGGTTGCGATAGGAGTAAGGAGATCAGGCTCCAATAATCCTACCGAAGAAATCACCATGTCAACTACCAGATCCAAATTGTTGGAAGTTGAGGTCATGGGAGACAATGCCACATAATTGAAATGCGGCGGGGGCGATACTGTTTGCATATAAGAACCACTTAGGGAGGTAACCCAGTCGGGGCCGATGAATGAAAGTTGATCAATAGTCACAATTCTTCCATCGTGAGGGAAATATATCACACGGAAAAGGGTGGATACAAGAGCTTTCATAGCATAGACATAATCCCGCCCAAGGAGTAAAATGAAATCCAAGGGGTCTCGGACTACCATGACATCGATAAAGACAATTTTTCCTCCCAAAGTTACAAGAAACTGAGGAAGGATCCCTAAAGGTTGACTAGTTCTTCTGTTAAAAGCTAACAGATTCTGTGTAACCGGTGCAAGCTATGGGCAACCCAAAGCATACCAAGCAACATAAGACAAAATACTAATGGAATCACCTTCATCTATCAGCGTTTGAGGAACGTCCCGACCATGAACCTGTACTGTAGTCTGGAAAGGAATATGAGAGGGAAGGCGAGGTCCAGTTATCACACCCCAATAAAAAAGGATGGCTTCATTACATGGAGGGGTTTTCACAGGAGAAGGAGGAATGCCCCCTGGCACAGTAGAGTCTGTATTAACGAGAAAAACATGGGCATTATCGGGTTTACTCTTTAGGAGGAGAGTAGGATCGACCGATGATTGGATCGGATCAACCAATGGCGGACTTGGATAGACCACTTTGGCACTCTTTAGAGGAAGAGTGGGACTAACCGATGAAGGGATTGGATCAGTCACTTTGACATTCCTTAATGGAGGAATGGGATCGACCGATGGAAAAATTGGATCGACCACTTTTTCACTCTTCAGAGGAAGAGTGGGACTGACCGAGGAAGGGACTGGATCAGTCACTTTGACATTCCTAAGGGGAGGAATGGGATTGACTGATGGAGAAACTGCATCGACCACTTGAGTTTCATTCTCCAAGGGAAGAATGGGGCCGACAAGTGGAAACTGATTGACCACTTTGGTGTCATTCTCTAACGGGAGAGTGGGATTGACCGATGATGAAAATAGATCGACCACTTTGGTGTCACTCTTTTGATGAAGAGCGGGGCTGCTCGATGACGGAATTGGATCAGCTACTTGGGTTCATGGTTCAATCAAGGAAGAAATTAGATTGACCACCTGATCAACCAGACTGACCAGAGATGGAACCGGATTGACCAGTCCATCAACCAATGATGGGTCGGAGGAAATCTTAAAATAACCTTTTGGAAGTTGAAGTTTTTCCAAAAGAGAAGAAGCCTCGTCCATGCGAGAACAAAGGTGAGAGTAATGATTACCTTTACATAACATGCAAGGGAACTTGACAGTTTTCTTCTTCTTACCATTCTGAACATCACTAATTGATGGGGTATCATCGACATGACCGACAGAGGTTGATGACGTGGAAGACCACATTTCTAAGACCTGGGTAAGACCGGGGAAATCCCTCAGAAAGTGGTCACCCTTACAAAAATTGCAAAGGAATTTGGGTTTTGGATTCTTCATTTTAATCTTGTTGACCTCATCAACACTCCCATAACTATTAACAATAATTGGTTGCTTAGGGAAAACATCTGATGTTGTTGGGGTATTTGTCCTTTTCGGGCTCTTCTTCTTCTTCTCTTTCCATTTCTTCTTCTTCTGATCAACCTGGCTACTTGCTTTAGAGATTTCACTAGGTGAAGAAGGAGAAATGGAAGGAGACTTGATGGATGAGGAAGGTGAAAATTAGACATGAGGTTGATGTGTGGGTGGTGTATTGACATCCAAAGTATTAGGTGCAACTGAAACATTGGGAGGATTCGGGATCACCGTAGTGGGGAACAACCAAACTGGTAATCCAATAGTGAGTCTTGGAAGACTCAGTGTGGCAACATATGGAGGACCAAAGTTTCCAAATGAAGGAAAGGTATAAGGTTCCCCAGGAGAAGGGGTTCCTGCATTGGTACTCCCAGGATTTGATGCCATTAACAATGACTCGACCTAAGGTCCACTAAGTAAAACAAACAACACACACTATGAATCTGAGAAACAATCAGTCAAACAAACCTTCCTATGATGAAACCACTAGTTGGTGATGAAATCCAATGTCGCGAGATTAAAATAGGAAGGGGCGGGGATAGAGCGGGTGGATCAGTTACATTGGTGACCTGCTTAATGGACTTATGCCTTGGTGCAAGATTCCACGCAGTAATTGTGGTTTTACCCTCCAAGGAGCCCGAGTGAGTTTGACCAACGTCTATTCCAGGTACAGTGAGACTTCCCTTCACTGTCACCTTGTGTGAGACCCTAAATATTGTGGCTACTAAGGTCACCAACTCGTATTCAGCCCCTGGGCAGGTACAGTCGATAGTCTAGTCGAAACGTATGGGCAGGATAACAAGTCCGAAATTAGCTTGAAAGGATCCCACACATAATCGTGGGTATACCTTCTAGTGACCCCCATATACGATCTGACCACTACAACAGTTGGGCCACGGAGGGATAATCTCCGTAACTCACTCGAATGCGACCTCGTGTATAACCCCTGTGTGAGAGGGGGATCCCAGCAAGCCAATATAACAATTGGATTTGACTCTCCCTACCGCAAAATACTAAGTTTGTTCGATATCTTTGGAAAGTTATCCTTTCAACCTATTCCAAATCCCTACACCTTAAACTAATGTAGGTTTGCTAACAAAGATGTAAAAAGTTTGATAAATTTTAGTTAAGCGTTGATTTTAATGGTTGTTGTTTACTCAGAGGGTGTACGAAAGTGAAATTGATGGAATGATGACTCAATTCCCAAAAATATGCATGAAATATGATAAGCAATCATTTCTTTTCAATGAATACCTATTTAAGGGAAAGAGAAAAAGTCGTTTTCACTATCAAACACTTGATAAGGAATGCCCTCAATCAATTTTGTTCTCAATCAAATCCAATATGATGCTACAACATTTTAGAAATGCAAACTAATATGAAAACTAATTATTAAGATGTACTTTTGTCGTTTGTATGCGATAATCAATTCAATGCAAAAATTTCTCCTCCCAACTACCCTTTCAGATCAAGGAGATTCAGACAAGAAAATGCAAATTTCGCACAAACAACACACCCTTTTGCAATCAAACAAGAGAAAGAAAACCAAAAACGCAAAAGGAAGGAGAAAGAGATTCGATCAGATGACCTCAAAGAACCAAATGAGAAGAGTCACAAACTTCTAATGTCCTTCACTAGAGTTCCTGCTTAGTCAGATAGGAGAGAAGAAAGCAGGGGATTGATTTCAAGATTTCAACAAGAAAAACTAAAAAAGAATGAAGAAGGGCATAAAATATGAACAATAAGGTGTTTACTTCTCAGGAGGAAGCATGCCAAAGGTCAAAGGAAGCATCATTGAATCACAAAGCAGCTCATCAAGTGAAGAAATAGGGTCTGGACCTCTAAGAAATGGAAATTTTGAAGAGATTTTGGGAAAAAGAGGCATGGCGCTCTGGTATAAGGGCCACCAAAGAATTATAAAGATCTGTCCAACACTTCTAGAGAGTGCTGGTGCTCTGCTAACATGGGTAGGGGGGCACCAGGCTAAAAAACTCACAAAAAGGTCCAAAAACCCAAAATTTTGATCAAATTTTGACAATCAGGCTGAGTGTGATGGGATAAAGAGTCAATCAGCAAGTGCAATCAGATATAGAGGGGTGAAAAAGGCCTAAGAAAATAAAAGGTAATACAAGGCCTATGAGGAAAGACAAAACCAATAGTTTTGATTCGATCCCCAGTGGAGTCGCTAGTTTCTGTTGTAGGAAAATCTCCCTGCAGACAGGTAGATTGCCTCAAAGAGATAGACCCTAAACTCTAAGACAGAAAGTGCTTAATGTGGACATTGAATTCCTTTCAAATATATAAAAAATAATGCATGAGGAGGAAGGAGAACATACGTACCTCTTTATCGACGTTTGTCCCTGCACGCTCCGAGTTGAGCTCCAATCTTTCGCTCCTCGATGAGCCATGTAGACAAACAAAGTACGACCACTTCCTACTCTATTGATATTAGCTTGAAAACAGATCTATCTATCAATGATAAGTTCATGTAAGATCAAACACAAACTAGAAAGAAACAAGCCAAGCGTGTCATATTAATGAGAACAATGAGAACAATACTTACAATCGTAGATGCGAATGTGACAGCTTCGTCAAGTCCCCTTGGTCCAACCCTTGCTCGAAAGATCCATGACCTGGATGATAGCCACTTCACTGATCACTATCCTTCAGTTCAATGTGTGTTTCCTATGAGATCATAGGTTTGATGCTAGCAATTCTTCCCTGTTCCAGCACCACTTATGAGATCATAAGTTTGGTGTGATTCTCCTTTTTTCAGTCCTCTTTCACCATTAGAAAGCTTGCTTATATAGCCTTGGAGAGGATTTAACCACTTGAGATATCCTTGGGGAAGTTGAGGATTTGCCTCCTTCAGTTGAGGATCTGCCCTAATATTATGGCTGGACTAGGGATTCGAATCCAAGTGCCTTCCAAGAATGAAAGGATATTTCCGCCATTCATCTCAACAACTTAACTACTACCCAAAATAGGCAGCACTCCCTCAAAAGGGCCATTAGAGCATTGTAACGCTCCCCAGTAGGCTTAAAGGGGGTGCCAACGCTCCTAAAGACACCAATGCTCCCTCAAAAGGGCCAAAGGAGCTTTATAACGCTCCTAGACAGTGTAAGGGGGAGCGCCAACGCTCCCAGAAGAGGTACAGGGGAGAACTCTCCTTCAAAAGCTTAGTTTTTAAGTGTTTTTAGATGGAAAAAGGTTCATGAGCCTGCTGACTCATTTCTCCTCTTCCAAATCAAATGTTTGAGGTGTTTCAAGTGTCCTTCTCATGTCGTTATAGGCATGACATAGGCATCATGGCAGCATGCTTTCTTTGACACTTGCGACACTTGTGAGCAACATGTGACACTTGCGACCTTGTGAGAAAAATGCGACACTTGCGACCTTGTAATGACGACACTTGCGACACTATCAAAGTGAGTATTTTTGATGTGTAACAATAGTGTTACCCACAAGCACTTTCATAGAGATGATAAGGCTGGCTCGTGATGAGACCCCCTTTCCCTTGGCCATGCAACCAAAAGTCACTGCCCTCGCATGGTAACCAGATAATGGTAATGTCATACTGTTAGGTTCCCATGAACATAATAGGCTGGCTCGTGATGAGACCCCCTATCCTCTTGGCTAGGTCTTGTCTTGTTATTTTTCTTCGGGTCCCTCTTCTTTCCTGTTGAGAGACTTTTTATTGCCTTCTTGGGGATCCTTGGGCGAGGCATCTCTAGGTTTCATTTTTTATGGATTTTATCTTTTACCATCTTCTTTTACCTTCTGGGCCTTTGGCCCCTTCTTCCCATGAGATAAGGTGTAACCCCACAAACAGATCATCCTAATTTCCAGACTAGGAGAATGGGGCATATGAGTGGGAGATAAGATGTAAGAGTGATGATATGATGGGAGAAGATGACGGCCCTTCAAAATCCCCCGAGTGGCAAACCAAAACCTATGGGTACAAACTTGCTAGGATACCCTATCAATCCCCCCAACCATGGTCAAGTGGGTTAATGTAAGATCCAAGCAGTCATCAGAGATAAAAGGAATTTGATGGATATATCTAAAGGTCATAATGATAAAAAATGACACATACCATGATACCTGGACCAATTACCTCATGGAGCAAGAGTCTTCTCCGATACAAGTCCAAGCCGAAGGTGATGGATGCTACTGTTGATGACAAGACAAGTCTGATGAAGGAGAAGAAAGATGGGCCCTCTAGGGCCATGCCCAGGTCAATTCTGCTCTTGGTACTCCATGTCTAGGACCTGTGGGCCTTGAGACATGATCTCCTAGTTATCCCTAGAAATTGGGGATAACAACTAGCTCCAACTCAGGGACATGTACTCACCATAGAGTGCATGAGAAGCTCAACATCTCTGGCATAACCTGCAGACCTGCTCAAACTCAAAAAAGGGCATCAGTAACAAAGGTGGGGTGGTATTGCCACCCCGCAATATATATATGTATATATAAATTGAAATAAAACAATCAATATGCAAGTGTGGAAGTAAACTAACATGAAATTCAAGTGGTATAATACACGAAAAATGCCTACTTACTTGTACTTACCTGTGAAGTTAGGTCACCCCATCCTGGTGGGGTTTTAGGAGGCGTCCGCTGATAGGCACTATGCGCCTTTGTCCCTCCAGTGTAGATAGGTAATAAGAGTCATTAAATAACTTTCTTTCGACCTTAAAAGGGCCAAGCCAAAAATGATTGTTTCCTTTGATATTAGTAGGCTTCCCTTTATTGGTATCCCACATCCAAACCACGTCTCCCTCCTTGTACTCTTTGACTATAAAATTGGTTGTTCCTTGGAAAACCCTAGTGTATTGTGTAGAGGGAGGTGGATGGGATTCTACTATAAAGATTTCCTGCTGTGAAGGACGGATCCGTATATCATCTTCCACCTTCTTTAGTATTTTTGTAGTCTCCGATTCCTGAGCTTTGAGCTCGTCCATGAGTTGTTGGTATTCTTCTTTCTTGGGCCATTTAATCTGATTTGAATTTTCCTCCTTTGGAAAAGGCGCATCTTCTGGAGAATATTTATGAGGATTCGGCCCGGTTTTGTCACGTGCTTTGTCATCATTGATGGAATCACTGGGCTTTTGCACATAAGTTGTAGTTACAGGTACATTTTGGATACGACCAATAGGTCCATCTTTCAATGGTCCATCTGATCCTTGGAAAAATTTGTCAAATCACTCTTTGATAGATGGTACCTTGATGAATTCTCTCAAAGGGATGGTTACAAACATCTTGGGTAATGCCCCTTCAAGGTCAAAATTCAGGTTAACCCTTTCAGTATTGGATGTTTTAGGAAAGATTACATCCACAGGTGGTTTTTTTGTTTGGTGAGTGGAAGGTTGGTCCAACTTCTTTCTTTTATACACCTAGAACTCTTGTTTCTTTATATTTTCTTTTGATTCCTTGTCTAGTTTGTTTATTACCGCCATCTTGGCTGACCTGGTTGCTTCTTTCATAGCCTCTTGATGCTCCTCAGTGGTGATATTTATTTGAGGGCCTTCTATGAAGTAGTCTATATTGTTTACTTGTTGATTGTCACCACTACTGTAAGGACACTCATGTTCCCAATGTGCTTCACTGCATTGAAAACACCAAGGGTTTTTATCCATAATGATGGTGCTTGGAACTTCTATGTCTTTGAAAATATCTTCGTTCCACTTAATGAAATTACTTACTCTCTGTACTGGATAACCATATTCATCTGAATCTTTCGAGGTATGAGAGGCATCATCGGGATAATCACCCCAATCTATGTCTTCTCCTGTCAAGGGAAAAGTGGGACAATCTTGAAACAAGTATGGATCCACTGAAAATGGTGTTTGTTCATCCTTCTTGGAATGACCAGTATGTACTAGTGTGGCAATCCCCTTAAAAGGTAATTGGTCATTCGAGTCTCGTTTTTTTAGAAAAGAAATTTTCAACATCTCACGAATCCTTTTAACCCTTTGCAGGATACATGACATACTAATGCTTGGATCGGTTTCTTCAGACCTATCGGCTTCACTCATATCTTGATCTTCTAACATCGGCGTGTTAAAGACAAACAAGGAATCTTCAAAGTTAGGTTTTTTTTGAGTGGCCATGCCGGAATCCTTGGATGGTTCATGTTGTCTTGAGACATTTAGAACATTGCTTGTGTTCGAGAAAGCTGCATTCCATTTCCTTTTGGGAGGCATGAGTCTTACTTCAAGAATTTTTGGGAACTTAAGATTAGCTTTGGTGACATCCTCATTACTAGATTCCCTGGGGTCATTATTGTGCGAGTGATTGACTTGATGGAAATAGTCTTCAAACTCAAGGTTCTTCTCAATCTGACAAGCAAAGTCTTGTGCTTCTTCTAGAGTCGAGGGTGATCGATCTTTGAGAGTAAACTGCAAAACTCCTTCCATCGAGTTCAAGTAGTGTTGGAGGACAACTTATTCTGAGAAACTAGGCCTGATCTTATTGAGTAGAAGGTTGAACCTATCATTGAAATCCCCAATGCCCTCGCTAGAGGCTTTGCAAATATTAGTGTATTGAGAGTAAAGGGAATCCATGCTTTCTTTTTCACACCAATCTTTCTTGAAATCTTGTTCAATGTCTTTAGGGCTTTTGATGCTTCCTTTCGGGAGTTGCTTCAATGAGGTATGTTCCTTTCCATACTTCATATTTCAATGATCCTTGGACCCTACCTTCCCCGACCATGTCTTGTGAAGGTTAGTCACATATTGGAATGAAAATTCCACTGTTAGTGGTAGAGATAGCGTGTCAAGCTGTTCTTGACTCTACTGCTGACCCAGATCCTGTCTCCTCACAAATGGATGAGGAGGATTCTATTCTCGAGCCTATATGGGACACCTCATTATCTTTCCCACATGGTCACCTCGATGACACTCTAATTTCATATGAAGTGATCTTAGAGGCCATGAATGGTCATGATAGGCCATGGGACAATATGCATAATCTCTCTTACTTCCTCCTAGAGCTTGTTAGGATCATACATGACGATTTTAGATCTACCTTGAGTGATATGGTCAGTCACGCTGTGGTTCCAATAGATACACATGGAATTTATGTCGAAGGAAACATGGAGAATCTTTCTCCTACCATCATGATCGACATCTCTCGAATTCCTAGCAAAATTGAAAATGTATATATCGGTGCAGATTGTTCGCCTGAATAAATTCAAATCTACACCGATCTCTTCAAAGAATTTTGTGATGTATTTTCTTGGTCATACAAAGAGATGCTAGGGATAGACCCTATCATTACTGAACATGATATCAATAGTTATCCAGATGCTAGACCTGTTCAACAACATCTTAGAGCTGTTAATCCTAGGAAGGCACCTGCTATTAAGGTAGAGGTAGAGAAGCTACTTAATGCTGGTTTCATCTATCCAATTCCTTTGACTGAATGTGTATCCAACCCCGTTCCCGTGAATAATAAATAGGGAACCATCCATGTGTGTATGAATTTTATAGACCTGAACAAGGCTTCTCCTAAAGACAACTTCCAAACACCTTTCATTGATCAGATTCTAGATGAGTGTAATGGAAGCGATGTTTTTTATTTGATGGATGAGTTTTCAGGATATAATCAAATTCAGATCAAACTCGAGGATCAACATAAGACGACATTTATTTATCCTTGGGGTACTTTTTCATATCGAAAAATATTTTCGGCCTTAAAAACGTCGGAGCAACCTTCCAATGCACCATGACCTTTTCTTTTCATGATATTAAACACATTGTCGAAGCTTACCTTGACTATCTTGCTGCTCACTCTTGCAAGAGAGTAGATCACTCTACTCACCTTAAACTAGTATTTGAGATATGTTGTTATTATCGCATCTGTTTGAACCCTCAAAAGTGCATCTTCTGCGTCAGTTTTGGACATCTCTTAGGATTCTTAGTCTCTAATGGGATCATGGTGGATCCTATGAAGGTTGAGGAAATACTTCAATTTCCTCCCCTGCGCAACCTTTGAGAAATTTAGGGTTTATAGGGGAAGGCTAACTTCCTGCGTTGGTTTATAGTGAACTGTGCCAATATAAATAATGGTTTCATGCATCTTTTGAAGAAGGATACTCCGTTTATATGGGATGATCGATCCTAGGAATCCTTCGATGCTCTTAATAATTTCTTGGTATAGATGGCTCTGCTGAAGCCTCCAATTTATAGTAGATATTACTTGCTTTATATCACCATGTCCAAATGGATGGTTGGCATGGTTTTGGTTCAGGAGGACGATGAGCTTTGTGAGAACATTGTCTACTATCTTAGTCAAAATTTAGTCGGGCCTGAACTTAAGTATTCTCATGTCGAGAAGCTACCTTTGGCCGTCGTACATCTAGTTAAGATATTACAACATTATATATTTCTTTGAAAAACTACTGTAGTTGCAGATATCAATCCATTTCAATACGTCCTTACCTGGTGTATCATAGGGGGGAAAAACAATAATTGGATTGTTATTTTGCAAGAGTTTGATGTCGATTTTGGTTCGGCAAAGTCTAAGAAATTGCTACTTTTTTCCGAGTTGATATCAGACTTCGCTCGAATATATGAGGACGTCATTCATTATGATTCATTAGTGGATGAATATGTTTTCCTTATCTCGTCTTTTGACCCCTGGTATGGAGACATTTTGATTTATCTTCAAACCTTGAAGTTACCCCAACATCTGTCGAGAGATGATCGACAAAGTATACAGTATCAAGATAAAAACTACCTTATCATTGACAACACTTTGTATCATCGAGGCATAGATAATATCTTGCGTCGTTGCTTGACACACGAAGAAGATGAGTCCATTCTTGATGACTGCCACAATGGGGCTTGTGGTGGTCATCTATCTGGGCTTGTGACAACCCAAAAAATATTGCGAGCTGGATATTTTTGGCCATTAGTTTTTAAAGATTGTGTTGAAGTGGTTAAGAAGTGTCACCTTTGCCAGGTGTTCGCTTGGAAAATTAACTCTCATCTAGCCCCTCTTCACCTAGTCATCAACATCGGTCCATTCACCAAGTGGGGGGTGGATTTTATGGACTGTAACCCAACTTTGGCTGGGGGGCATCAACATATTATCGTGGCCATGGATTACTTCAGTAAATGGGTAGAGGCCATGCCTACCATTAAATCTGATGGTAATACCACAATATTTTTCTTGTTCAGCCAAATTATAGCCCAGTTCAGAATCCCAAAGGAGATTGTCACTGATCATGGCAGTCACTTTCAAAATTAAATGATGAAGGAATTAACATAAAAAATTGGGTTTAATAATGATCATTATTCCCCTTATTATCCCCAGGAAAATGGATAAGTAGAGGTTGTGAACAAATCTCTCAAGACCATCTTGCAAACAAATGTCATCCAGAACAAATATGACTGGCATCTAATGCTTTGCCCTGCGCTTTGGGCATATCGAACCTCGGTTAAGACTTCCACCAATTTTTCTCCTTTTCAGTTAGTACATGGTGTGGAGTCAATCCTTTCAATTGAATGTGAAATCCCTTCCCTTAGAATGACAATTGAGCTCCTACCTGACACTTCCGATCTTGAAGAACGCCTCGTAGACATAGAGCGCCTAGATGAACAACGTGGATATGCCTCTATGGATATCAAAGCGAATACATGACGTGTTAAGGTCTAGTATGATAGGTCTGTCTATCCTCGATAGTATGCTAAAGGTGACTTGGTCCTCTTGTATGGCCAAGCCAAAGAATTGTTGGGGGTAGGCAAGTTCAACCCATGTTGCACAGTCCTTATATCGTACTACGTGTTTTAGAAAAAGGAGCCTATGAATTGGAGGATTATGAAGGGAATATGCTGGTCAATCCCAGAAATGGGCTCTACTTGAAAATATATTATGCTTGAACCCCCAATATTGGATGTGACTCTTTGTATACTAGTGTATCTTAATGTATATATATCTTTTCCTTTGTGTCATCGACTTTCTTATCAAATTTTCCCTTGGTTGGAATATTTCAACGGAGTCTTCAGTTTACTTAGGATTTGTAGATGATTCTAGTCATCATACACAAAACTTGGATTCCGCCACTTGGGTCATTTACTCACCGGAGGGCCAGCTAGTTTCTTTAGGTGGCATTTGTCTGGAGCCATCAATGAATAATGTGGCTGCGTATAACACAATTATATAGCTTTTGTGCGACACCATTTCACACAGTGTTCGATCTTTAGAGGTTCGTTTGGACTCCCAGTTAGTCGTATGTCAGTTAAATGACATTTACCGTGTGCAAAACCCTACTCTTCTTTGACGATTCCTATGAGTACGAATTTTGGAACGATACTTTGATTTTATTACTTATAATCATATACCTAGAAGTTCTAATTATGTATCCGATGCATATGCTAATTATTTTTTAGATTGACATTTGTCACATAACTAAAGTAAATAAAACATAGTAATCAATGTACACATTGTAACATATATAAGTAAATAAGAAGACCAATGTTTTTTATATTTCATATCTCCAAAACATATGGTGTCATAGTACAAAATGGGGCTCAAACCCTCAAAATACATATATGGCCGGTAGATATAATGACCATGAAATCTATGCATGTGGAACTCGATGCATATCATGATAGCACACTTCGGCATTTGTGAGACACCAGAAGAGTCACAACCATGCACAGGGCACACCCACCACCTGCCGCTGCATAGCCTCTGGTAGATCCTCCACCTGAACTATAGGAATCCGGTGTGTCAAACGAGACAGGTTCCCCTGCACATTTTTTAGCACTCTATTTGCATCTCCTCCCACATGCTCATCTCCGAATTCCTCCACCGATGTCATGGGAATCTGTCTGGTCATTGTGGAACTACATCTTCATGACAAGCCAATTGTTAATACTTGATACCATACAAAAATATTTGCATTTTTATTCTTTTTGAAAAACACAAAATATGAAATATTAAAAAAAAAATTCATACCTATATCACCGTAGGCAGAGCCTGGTGGAAAAGGCTTTTCTGGATCTCCTCTATAGTTGATCCCAACATAAGGGTAGTCATGTATGGCTATCACCTGTCGACACCATCGGAAGAAGAATTCATTATTGTAGGGGGTTGGTACCCTACCACCTACTAACCGCCTCATCATGATGATCCACTGTGACATGGATGGATTGCGTGGTCCGTGTGGAATTATCTCTACTCTAGGGCTCAATCTTGGAACCCACTCAAATAAAAAACTACACAATATGGATGCGAACTTGAAGGTTTTTTTCCTCCCCTGTTTGCAATATGTCAGTTGGCTCTTCATGTTATCCAATAGTGAGGTGCACCAATCATAAACTATGGGTCATAAACACTCCACTGTGTAAAAAATGAGTGGCATTGATGCCTGGTGCAATGAGGCCGACCCCCTGATCCTTGTAAGTACAAGAATGATGATCTTTAAACTCAGGTTCTCGATCGCCCTGATGGGGAGTTGGATCCCTACTTTTATGTCCCTGCAACACAGTGGGTGGCACTGTAATCCTCTATGTTCATACCACCCCCAGCTCCCTAGGATTTGAGACTCACCACCTCGCCTCGACGAGACAATCTTGTGAGAAAGTAAATTTCATCTACTTCAATTTTCAATGGTTTCCCATCGATATTGAAGGCCTCTGTATCTAGATCCCATAAGCTTACCATCATTTGGAGTAACCTCACTTGAGCCCTCATTCCTTTGAGAGCCCAAAATTTGTAAAGTCCACATATTTTTAGAGCTAGTTGGGCCCCCGCATCTCTTTCCACTACTGCATCTAATTCCTCATGCTCTCTCTCTCTCTCTCTCTCTCTCTCTCTCTCTCTCTCTCTCTCTCTCCATTCAAGCACCATCCTACCAAAGGAAAACCATTTTTTGAGTTAAATTCCTTTAAAAACTTGTTTTCGGACTTGTACATGGGCTACAATGTTAACAATCGCATTTAGAGCCACATATATGCAGGCAGGGTTTGCTTTGCCAATGTACATGTCTCCATATACGCGACTCGATAAACGATAGCTCGCATACACCCCAATTTATATAGCACGCCCTCAAATACTCAAAAAATGAGGACTAAATTTAAAATTTAAACCACTATAAATGAAGAGGAGGGAAAGAGCAGTTACTTGGTTCAGATGGTTTTCAATTTTGTTGATCGTAGCTCCTGCAATCAACACTTGAATATCGTGGGAAAATTGGTCCAAAATGCACTATGTGGGTAAAAAACTCAAATGGTATGGTAAAATTGGTTATTTTTACTATTAGTAGAAATTTTTTGTCCACTTTATATAGTTTATGCTATTTTTTTGACCTAATGGACTAATAGTGTAGTGGAAGGAGTTGGTTTTGGTGGTTTTGTCTAGGGATTTTTGTAGTTCTAGCGTCATATTGCCCGTTCGTGACTTCGACAGGTATTTTCTTTTACCAACATATAGGATAGGTTGTCACTCCATATTGCATATTTGCATTATCCTATGACTGTAATCCGTATGCATTAGGTATGAACACATTTATTAGTGACACAAAACCTTCTTACTACTATTAGAAGTGTCGTTATTAAGTGGTAGAAGCTTACCAAACATGGGTGCCCTAGTTAGAACCTTTATGCCATTTGGTGCCCATGCAAAAGTTATTTCATAGGACTGAGAGTCCCTTATAGTTCCAATATGACTTTGTGTTCGAACCCCATATTCTTACTCACAAGCATTCTGATCTGTACATATGGGACTCCCCCCGAGTGTTAGTTAATCTCTTTTCCGACTCTCTAAAAAAGTGAAAAGATTTCCGAGTGAACTTGTCTCTTTCACACTCCTTAAATGGATTTGAAAATACATCTATTTGGTGTAAGTTTAACTCTTTTTTGGACCAAGTAGACTAATTTCGAAAAAGGAACGCTCTGGTCAACATTGGTTAGAAGAGTTCTCTTGGCTATTTTTTTCTACTTTTTCGGGCCTAGGGGACTAAATTTATGAAAAAGGACATTCTTTGGAGTTAAGTTGTAATTTCATTTCATCCTCCTACTTGCAGTATTGAGCCTATTGTCAGTTCTCTCTTTCTCTTTATAAGCCTATTACCTCAACAATTTTCATCACCAGCCAAGCATAGCCTTGTTTGTATCCTTTGCAGCTTGACGCCTTGTACCATAAGATGAAACATTCCCCCGAGTGTCCATGTCATGCATGCACCTCCTTGCATTGAGCATGGGTAATTTCCACTATTGGAACTAGTTTCTTACTCACGACACTCGTTTCCTCCATTATATCATAGCATTATTTTGTCTATGAAAAAAAAATACGGGCGGGAAAAGAATATTATCTTATATTCGCAACAATCCTGTCGCCTTTGAACCGAACACACACTTTTGAGTTCACTTGTCATCCAAAGTTTGGGTTTAGCATGACCTTAGGAAGCTGAGCTCATTACTTATATTTTACTTCTACGACTGGTTATTATTCCAGTCCCTATGGAGATTTTTATTGATGCCTCCTGCATCACGAAGTTTCATTATCAAGTCTATGCTGCCATAGTCCTCCATATGTCTCATTATATTGTTCAAAGGATGACTATAATTCTGTGTCGGTTATTTTTCAGAACTCTTGACTTTGCATGTCGACCATACCCCTAGTGTGTCTCATATTTACATGATTTCGTAGTCTTATCATGCACCCTAGTCCTACTTTCATTGTAGGTAGGTAACCTTGAACCCAACAATCGACATCTCCTCATTGGTCATTGACTGGGGGGTTTCCCTTGTGTTCAACGATAAGAAATCTATTCACACATTGGGATTCGTGCAATGTCTTGGATTCCATTAGCCTTATTGGTGGTTTCCTCGCCTTTGTTGGCAATATTCCTTATTGGATGATATTCAGAGGGTCTTTTTCATGCACTACTTGCATCTGGTGCATGTGAAAGATGCATAGGGTCATTGGTTCCTGAACATCCTCTTTGTCCAAGTTCCTCCAAATCATCAAACTATTTCTTTGTACCTCGTGCTGATTGATGAGAGATGCCATAATTATCTCCTTTCAATTGGTCTCCTTCCATTGAATTTGACTCATCTATTATGGAAATGAGGCTTAGAGTCCTATGAGTACCTAGAGGCTTACAGTCGTTAGTGGTAGGTTCTCCTGCCATCGACAATAACAAATACATCAATGTCTCCTAATCAATGGATTCTTAAAGTGTTCGACCTCAACACATTTATTCACACTTGTAAAAATGTACTTGGTGCCTTGATACCTACTTTCATTATCGGTAGGTTGTCTCACGTTTGTTAATGGTATACATTAATGATTGATAATAAAAAAAAGTCTCATTGTGTTTGACCTCAACTCCTCTATTCAGATGATGTAGACTTGCACCTTTGGCGGATCATGTAGAAGAATTGAAGACATCATTTTATAGAAACAAATTTTCTGAGCTGTTGATATCATTCATTGGACTATTACCTATATGATTTCAGTGATCATGGGAGATCAGATTGTACTCGATTGTATACATATATCTTTAGATTGATTTTGAGATTGGTTTTCACTGGGCCTTGTTCGTGATTATGACAACCTGTGGCATGTGTCTACTTTGTATTGCCTATTCATGGCCATGAAAAACTATTTGGTATATTTCCACATGGATTTGTAGTGTAATTCAAATTGGCAGCCATGTGTACAAAATCATTATGGATTGTAATATTATCATGAGAAACTAGTTCTTTGAGTTGAGTCTGCATTACTCCACTTCTAGAAATTATAATGTATTTCAGCCATCATAGATACTCCTCTTACCTCACACATTAGGGGACATCTGTCATAGAAAGTTTTGCCTCACCCCATGCAACTTGCTCAGAAGGCCTTTCCATTTCCCTATGCAGACTTGAAGTCCGCTTTTGTACTTCCCATATCTAAAAAATCATATTTTTCCACATATACGCGCCCTACAAGTTAGACAACATGTGTATACGCAGGTTGCATCACTACATCCTGCGTACATCAAGTTTGGTGCTCAAAATTAAAAATTGTGTTGGTTTTCCATGTCACGTCATGAGATCGATGATCCTTGACCTTCCATATACTAGAAACGTTCTGAATTGTCCCTTCAGTTCCATTTGAAGGATATAAATTGAGCCATATCCAAACCCTGGAAGAGGAGAGAATTCAACTTTTGAGAGCAAAGATACTTTGTAGAAATTTTCACTTCACATAGAGTCTGCATCCCTTTATCCTTGAAAGTTTGAACACATTGTTCAGCCCCCAAGCTCTTTCTTATTTGATGGAGAACCTCATTGTCTCTCTTATATGAGATTTCCTTTGGTGGAGGATTGGAGTGGTGGATGCCTAGTTGAAAGGGACTTAGTTTCTCGGTTCTGAGATGTGCCAACACAACAGTTTGTTACTTATACACTTATGTTGATCATTTTTTAATAGAAATACTCTTTTCTCGTCCAATTGATATCTTGCAAATATTTGAATTATTATTTCATGGGCATATTTGTTATGAATTTTAATGGATTATGATATTGTATGTGCTAACATTGTATATCATCACCATATGCTTGCGTATTTTGGTTTTTGAGGAAAATTTGCAAGTATGAAGCTTTGAGTTGCATGCTCAATGGTGGTATTCATCGAATGTCCGGACGAGGTAGGCTCTTTATCTTGTCTTGTTAGCATTTTCATTTATACAACATACTTGGGATTATATTTTATTTTTGCAGTCATTCCGTCTGTTGTGGTTTACCCCATGCCATAGAGTGATTTTCCTCATAATTTTCGGCGACAACATTCAGAGATCACACACTATTATGGTATATGAAATATCAATATACTACACCTGCAGGTCAGATGAGAACATTGGCAGAGGTGAGACAAGCTTTGCTGAAAGAATTCCAGAATCCTAAGTCTCAGTCGCAGTGTATTACTGAGCTAAAGGATATTAGTCATATACTAAATGAATCAGTATGGGAATTTGATCAAAGGTTTAAGATATTGAAATAATGACTAACATTCGATATTCCGAATGAACAACTCAGAGAATGGTTTATTGCATGTTTATTACCACATATATGCTTCCCTTTGACACAACACAATATTGTGACGTAGTCGGAAGCTCTAGAAATTGCGATGAAATTGGAAGCGTCACCTCTAGGAGAGAATAACGTGGGGATGGATCAAGTCCAATTAAAGTTGGGTGCACTGACTATAGAGTTGCAGGAAATTATGAAAGGAAAAGAAAATCACGAGGGAGTTTAGCATATCACTTGTAAGATGAAAGGCCATCACAAAGATGAGTGTCCAAAATTCCAACAATACATGAATACATGAGCTCCAAACCTGTTAGGATTATGGTGTGAAATTTTTAATACGGTGGGTCACCACCCTCATAATTGTCCACTGATGCAGAAATACTAGAGCACTGCAAGAAATTTGTTTTGCAACTTTTGTAAGTCAGTAGGACACAATGAGAAGAATTTTCGCACGTTTGACCTGATGAGAGAGCACACTGTAGATGCTTATAGAATCCAAGAAGAAAATTCCACAATAGAAGGAGGATCCACACAATTTAATACTCCCAGAGGAGGTTATAATCAAGGAGGCAAAGGAGGCTTCAGAGGTCGGAAACAAGGAGGATTTGGTATAGGAGGAAGATGATGTATCATATGTTATAATTGTAATCAACCCAAACAATTAACATGTGATTTCTTGAATCCATGCACAACATACATGTAATACAAAGAATTGGACCATGTGATAGAGTATTGTCCTCAATTGATAGAAAAATGGTAGGCAAGAGGGAACTAGAACCAACACCAAAACTAGCACCAAAACTAGAACCAAAACCAGAAGTAGCACTAGAACTAGAACCAAAACTAGAACTAAAACACACAAATGATAGCAACAAAGGCATGTAATGAGCAACCTAATATAGCATCAATTATGCGTGGAGGAGAAAGAACCAGAGTGGATGCGAAGGAACAAGGGAATATAATTCACCAGTGGGTAATAAAAGTATCCGAGCCATTACCATTGTTTGATCCTAGACTAGAGAAGGAAACCTACCAACAAGAAATAATATAATTGATGGGAGAAGACTGGATATCATCAACTTTGACTGCACCACCCTCGTATGATAGACCAATGGTGTTTGATATGCCTCTATTCTATGACCCTTTAGAAATGTAGGTCGAAAAGGTAAGTACTTTGAAATATTTCTTAAGAATTTGTTTAGAATTAATGAAAGATGAATTTGCTTTGAACAGTCTGAATAGAATGATTGACCATTGTTCCCAAGAAAAAAAAAAACCTATCACACATAGAGAAGTTAATCAGGGGCACAGTAAGAAGTGAACAAATAGGGAGTTCAGTCTCAATGCATATATAGGAGCTTATAAGATGAACAATATAATTCTGGATTTGGGGTCTGATGTAAATGTTATCCTAAGATAGATTTGATAGATGATGGGCCAAACAAAGCTTATTTGGTCTCCTATCTAGCTGAGACTAACGAAGCAACATAACATCGTTCCAGTTGGAAGGTTAACACGAGTAAAAGTTAATATTGATGGAGTGCACAATGTAGTATACTTTGAAGTGATCGACATAATAGATGGAAGTACACCGTATCCAACGCTATTGGGACTTGATTGGGTATTTGATAATTAGATAATCATTGACCTAAAGAAGAGACATATGGTATTCAAAGTGGAATAATTGAAGGTGATTGGGCCATTAGACCCAACTGAAGGATGAAGGTATGTAGAACCAACAAAGAGAAAATAACTTGATAATCTGTATAATATGACTGTGTGAATGGATGACTATGTAAATCCTACAACTGAAGGTGTACTCAGGTTGAGGAATATCAGTTCATGCCCATCAGGCTTAGAAGAGGCTCTAGAGAATTGGAAACAAAGACTACATGAAGTGTCGACAAGGAAGTGTGCTCACATCACCCGCGCATTGAGATGTATTGGAGCCAAAGTAGTCAAACCTCCAAGGTATAATGGACTAACACCTATAGAAACTTTTATCAATGAATTTGAAATGCAGATTCTAGATCAACAAATACTCTTGGCCTTATTTCTCACACTGAAAGTGACTTTAGCAAAATTGTGGACTGTTCAAAAACATGGCATAAGAAATTGGTAGCAATGAAAAAGGTTATTACAAGTTATGTTTGGGACATAGAATGAAAGTATCATGACGAAGTATAGTGGATTAAGTTTTTTAGTAGATCATGTTATGAAGTGTATTCCGCGGTGGAGATTGATACCTCAACAAGAAAGGACTCATTTATTTGTGCATACTCTGGACACTACTCCGAAGATTTGGTACCTAGAACTAGAAGTGCACAGAGGGATAGGAGATTGGGAAGAGCTGACCAAGAACTTCAAGGTAACATTCGACTTTGAAAATAATAATTTGTTGATTGATTTAGCCTTGTAGGTAATCAAGAATAAGATTTTGCGATAGAAGGCCCGATGTATAGTACACCTATGGTTACTATGACAATTGAAGAGGTATTGCGTTGCTATAATGTTTTTGAAGAAAGCCGAGAGCATGAAGACCCATAAAATTTGAAGATACCAAAAACTAAAGGGGTCTGCACGATAGAAATACCAGAGCTTGAGTCAGTGATATATCATGCAAAGCCCCTAAGAATGCACAAAGTGAACATAGGTACAAAAGATAAGTTTAAGTTTTCCAATATAGGAGACCAATAGAGCGAGGAAACAATCGAGAAGATTGTTGACTTACTGCATGAGTACTAGGATTTGTTTCCAATGAAGTTCTCAAAGATGAAAGGAAATGATAGAGAATTAGGAGAAATGAAGATTCCACTGAAACCAGATTCCAAACCTGTGAATCAGAGACCCTATAGAATGGACCCAAAATGATAGACAGAATGATAGAGGCTGGAATTATAAAACCTATTGAAGAATCATAATGGATCAACCCAATGGTAATCCAAGACAAGAACATAGGAGGAATTAGGATATGCATAGATATGATAAAGTTATGCACGCTTACAGGAACCTTTTCCTACTCCTATTATAAATGAAGTATTAGATAATGTTGGGGGTCAAGAGGCTTAGTATTTTACAGATGGATTCTCAGGATACCACTAGATCAAGATTACACAAGAATATCGATATAATACAACCTTTGCAACAAAACGAGGTTGTTACCAGTACACAATTATGTCGTTTGGGTTGAAGAATGCACCAACGATATTTTCCAAAGTAGTTGTTGTACATTTCAAAGAGTTCATTCACAATTTTTAGAGGTCTACTTAGATGATTAGATAGTATTAAGTCTATTAAAAGATCATGTTGAACTTTTGCACTTAATGTTGGATAAGTGTAGGCACTGCCAGATCTCATTGAATATGAAGAGTTGGATTTTTTATGCTCCTTTTGGAATTTTGTTGGGCCATGTGGTGCATAAACATGGATTGTTAATGGACCTTGTAAAGATATTCATGATTGTTGATTTTCCACTACCAACTTTAGTGGGACAGTTGAAATCCATGTTAGGTCATACATGATACTATAGAAATTTTATCAAAGGATATGCACATATCTCATCCCCTATGGAGAAGTTGTTGAAGAAGGAAGTTAAGTATCAGTGGAATGAAAAATATTAGAAGAGTTTGGACACATTGAAACATAAGATAGTCACTACACCAAATCTACTTTTTCCTGATTGGAGCAAGGAATTCCATGTTCATGTGGATGCATCATCGATAACATTGGGAGCAGTTTTGGCGCAACCACGTGAAGGAGAGTTAGATCATATGATTGCATTCTCTTGCAAGGAATTATCATCTATAGGGAATAACTACACTACCACAAAATGAAAAGGTTTGGTGATGGTGTATTCCTTGCAAAAGTTCATACATTACCTACTTGGATCTCATTTCAAAATGTATATAGACCATTCTGTGTTGAGATACCTAGTTAAAAAACTAGTGTTGGGGGGAAGAATATGTAGATGGTTATTACTATTAGAGGAATATGACTTTGAGGTGATCGTGAAACCAAGAAAGTTTAACTTAGGTATAGATAATTTGTTGTGCATACTGTTAGGAGAAGATGCAGGAAACTTGGATGACAATTTACTAAATGTGCACTTATTTGAAATTAAGGTGGTGGATGACTATTTTGCAGACATTGTTCATTTTTTGAGCACGTGAGAAGCCCCATCAGACTTGAAAGTGGCACAAAAGAAGCAACTAGTAGTAAAGGGAAGGAAATACCGATTGATAGTAGGAAATCTATACAAGCTAGGCACAAACAATATTATGTGACATTGCATATTTGAGCATGAAATAAATATGGTACTGTCAAAGGTGCATGAAAGAATTGTAGGAGGTCACTATGTAGGAAAGGAAACAACTCATAATATTTTGTGCATAGGATTATGGTGGCCTACCCTACATAAAGATGCTAAATAATTCTATTAGAGTTGTGAGGTTTGTAAGAGACTTGGGAAGTCTTCTAGGAGAGATGAAATGCCCTTAGTTCCACAAGTGACGCTATAAGCATTTGAAAAATGGTAGTGGACTTTTTTGGGACAATTAATCCACCAACTAAGAGGTCAAGAACTAAGTACATTATTACTGCGACGGACTATTTAACCAGATGGGTCAAGACAAAACCATTAAGAGACTGCAACGTGGAGAAAAATACACTATTTTTGTTCGAAAATGTAGTAACAAGGTTTGGATGCCGAAGAGTACTTATGAGTGATCAAGGAACTCACTTTCTGAATATGACTATTTCCACATTGGTAAGGAGTTTCATATCCATCATAAGAAGAGTACATGATACCATCCTCAAGAAAATGGCACAGTAGAAGCCTTTAATAAGATTCTAGAACATGTGCTGACAAAGGTTTGCAACATAATTCAGGATGACTGGGATTTGAAGATTTCAACAGTATTATGGACATACATAACTACAAGTAAAAATATGATAGGATATAATCCATTTAGGTTGACATATGGAAAAGAATATGCGATGCATATGGATTTTATTGTACCCAGTTTGTGCATTACTACGATAGTGGATCTTACAGATTCTGGCACAATGGAAAAGAGACTGTCAGAACTTGTGGAATTAGAAGAAGAGCGAGAAAGATTGGCATGATAGACATATCAAAAAAAAGAAGTTTTAGACAGAAGAATTAGTATTACTCTATGAAAATAAGTTTCTACAACATCCATGGAAGTTCCAGATGCATTGGTTAGGCCCATATGTGATAAGATATATGACATAGGCAGGTGTTGTTCAGCTAGAGAAGTTGGATGGAGAATTTATGGAAGGAATGTTTAACGATAGTCGACTAAAATTGTACAGGGACATCCATTCTTCCGCACATTAGTATGAACTGTCCATCACATGTACCATAGAACTTGTATTATAGTATATTATAACAAGAAAAAAAAATCAATAAATAGTGTTCAAGGTAAGAAACCGACGAAAGCACAAAAGTATAGTTGAAATAGTTAAATCAGAGAATGTCGTAGAGATGAAGTAAATAGGGAGGACATGTGTGCAAGAAGGAAGATGGGAATGCGATGAAGGCATATGAAGAAAGCGGGAAAATAATTTAATCCCATCCATGACTGGACTTGCAATAAAGAGCAAACATGATAGTGAAGTAGTGGCATCGCATAGCCATAAATGAAGACCGACAAGAAAATTTCGACAGTTTGGAAAATCTAACGTATAATCCACCGGAGATATGAAGTTAATGAAGCATTAAGGCATGTAATGAATGCTAATATAAGTGGATTATACTGTAAGTTCGAGCATGAATGAGTTCAGAAATAGCTGGAAACCAGGGGATAAAATCAGTTGAAGGGTTAAACCGAAAAACGCTATTGTTATTTGCATTTCTATAGAGAGAAGAAGAAACAAAGATCATAGATCCAAGTGAATGGAGAACATATTTGAATAAGTTAGCTGCATATAAGAGTTACATAGAACAATGGAACCACCCAAGACAACATCAACATCAACATCAACACCAAAGAAAAATCACAGTAAACCACTAATCCGAATTATTTTCGAAACAAAATGAAAGCAAAGATACTATAATGAAATACACATAAATATTTCTAGAAACAAAGAAATACAACAATACATGATTTCTATTAATGAAATAAATGTATAGAGACTGTAAAAATATAGAGTGCAAGACTCGCTAGAGTGGTGGAAAATTTATCTCTTAGAGGAGATGTGACGACTGTGCTCATTCGCAAGAATATGAGTACAATGAGGATCTGAAGGCCTTTTTACAATAAACATGAATGCCAAAACCATAGACATCCAAAATCCTAACCCTAGAAGATGAAGCACCAAAATTCATGTGGGCCCCGTTGGGGTAAGTTAGTACATCAACTTCTTGGGGTCATAAATTTTTCATATGATCTCCGTTTTAGGCATGCGATAGCCTGTTGCAAAGGTCTTTTCGATAAATACACATTATGTGATCAAAATTTGTCTTTGTCAATAGTTTGACTGTGGAAAACCCAAATTTTTTTGTTTAGGGCCTCAAAACGGTCTCGAAAGTACATAAATATGTACTGAGATGAAAATTGCCAAAATAGGCTAGTTGGACTAGATGGGAAGCCACCAATACCCACCTAGATGCCATGTAGGTCTTCAAGACAACCTCACTAGTGAAGAACCCATAATTACAAAGAAGTTCTCCCATTACAGAGAAACATGCTAAACTGAAAAATGTCAAGATGAGCTAGTTGGAATTTGGAACAAGTGGGTGGCCACCAATATCCACCTGGATTATTCCTCCCCCCTTAGGAAGAAATGGTCTCCATTGCATTGATTTCCAGGAGAAGATGGGAAAGATTTTGTTGAATATGAATCTTGGTGAGTTGTGTGCCTTGCTGGAGAAGTTGCACTGCTTGGTCTGTGGAAGGCTGTCATGAACTTGTTGCTGGCGGGGTTGAATATGTTCCACCAACCTGTGGTCTCTAGGCTTGATGAGGCATTGTGTAGGAACCATAATAGGTGAATAAAAAATATATTTTTTCTCTTCTACAATCTACTTTTGCTGGATAGAAGGTGTTGAGGTTGCAGTGGCCTTCTGTGCATCCTTTGAAAAAATTGTGAAGATGATGAATTTTTCAGTATGAGAGATTACCTTGCGACACTGTTTTGGTGGAAAAATAGATGGAACTACCTCTAATATCCTATAGATCTGACCCCCCAGAGTAATAATGACACTACGGGGTTGAGACTCATAAACAACATGAAGTTTCCACATATATGGTTGGCCAAAACAACATCACAGACATCAAGAGGGGAAACATCACACACTACCTCATCCTTGAAGGGATTGATGGCATAGGACAAGAGACACTATTGGCTGACATGGAGATATCATCCTTGGAAAAGACACCCGATGTTGTATGGTTGTGGGTGTGGTGTTGTTGATGACCCAAAATATTTGATGACCTTAGCTGTGATGAGGCTCTTTTGGGTTCTGCTATCAACAATGAAATGCAACGGGGCTCCCTTCACCCACATCTATGAAAGGAAGAGGCATTCCTCCTCTTTAGGATATCCAGGTTCTTCTGGTTTAATTGTTGCGGTCACAACAATAGTAGTGGGGTTTGCGTTGATGATCAATGTTTTTTCATTATTTTCCGGATCATATTCTGAATCAGGGTTCAACTCCTTGTCTTTGATCTCAACCACCAATGAATTTTTTGAGCGACATTGATCGGTGTTGTGCCAGGTGATTTTGTGGAAGTCATACCAATTCCCATTGTCATTCTTTGTCTTTCCCTTACCCTTGTTTTCTTGTGTCTGGACTGGTTTTTGGGAGGCTATTGGTTAGGGCCATCTTTATCTTTCTTTGGTTGTTGCGAATTTGAAGACCCAAACTCCCGTTTGTTCTGGTGCCCAAATTTTTGCTTGATTTTGACAACATATCGGTAGGAAACTCCCAATAATGAGATGTTTAGGAAATCCATTTTGGTTTGGATGTACCTATGCAGATCCCCACGGTATTTCAGAACCAGATGTCACTCAGAGTCTTTGATACCCATATTGGTATGCAAGGTATGGAAAGTATTTATGAACTCTGACATTGTTTGGCCCTTCTCTTGCCGTAGTGTGGTCCATCTCATGCACTGGTATTCATATATATCAATAGGGTAATATTGTTCTTTGACCACATCCACAAAAAATCCCAAGTGTGCTTGGCCTCATATATTCCAGATTCCTCCATGGAACTTTTGTCCTAGTAAGTTTCCCACCAATGTTTGACATAGGGGAGCACCTCGAGGAGTGCAAAGGTGATCTTTTCCCCATTGGAAAAATTGTGAATAAAGAAATAACCTTTTAGAAGATTTAACCATTTTTCTAGGGCATCTGCATCTATCTGACCTTCAAATACAGGAATATCAAAATTAACTTGTACCTTGAAGGGAGAATTTACTCCAAAGTGGTTGCTTGATGAAGATGCACCTATTGCTATCAGAAGGTGTTGAAGGATTATTGACGATTAAAAATTGCAACAAAATTTTTGCCTGCAAAGTATTTCTAAAGCCTATTATTATAAGCTAACATGATAAATAATACTAGTAGGTGGGACCCCCTTGTAGATTGGGAGATAATATCTGTCTCTTATTTGATGTTTGTGCCACTGTTCGACACTACTTACATGGTTGATGAATCTTATTGGCGATGGATTGGGATTATTATGTGTTGGTTCTATGTGCGACAAGTGAATGTTGGGTAAGGCATGTTATGTTTTGTTCTGAGCTCTAATCGCATGTTACGATTTTCCATGTTATCGATTGCTACTATTGCTATCTGTTCCTGGACTTGTTACTTTGAAACCTGCATAACAGACATGTTAGTAAAAATACTAAAGAGCAGTTGGAAAAAGGCAAAAGAAATATAAACAAATGCAAAGGGAAGGAATTAAAACCATGCTATATACTACTCTACATGCAATGAAATTTAAATGGTCATTGTTAACCCTAGCAATAAGCTAATAGTTATGAGATTTGATTGAGTTATATGAAGTGGTGATTTATGTTATGGCATAAGTTTTGATATGGGTCACATTATTGGTTTTAGTGGGTGATGGTTTCGATACATGGTTTAATTAATTGAGTTAATGAGAAGCTTGCTGGCGTGTACTAAGGAATTAATGGACTGGGGATGGAGGTGACGTGCATTTACTACACCTCACCCTTACTCCTTCCACTGGCCGCCACCCTAATCGGGCTATTGTTCAACTATGTTTGTTGTGGTTATGCTCCGACTTTCAAGCAGAGGGAGAATCGCTCAACCAATTCGTGTTTAAGGTGATTTTGATTACAGGTATGTCTTTTTTTTCCATCCATGAGTTTTCTCTAGTTATGAAATAGATATTGTCTCGGATGTATGGGATGTTCTTTTTTTAAGTATGGAAACTGTGTAAAATTGTGATTTTTCTGGAATGAATCGTTAGTGGATTTCTCTACGATAATGTCTGAAGTTACAATGTATTGGGTCATTCTGAGTGTTAGCATCCATAAAGTCTCTTCGTCATCCTTTCCGGTTTAGTGGATGGTTTCATTTGGTTTAGGATGCACGACTACCTTCACACAATGTATCACCATGCCCAATCTTGGCTTTTATGGGGTTTAATGGGTTTAAGACGCCTTGTGTCACTACACATTATTCACTTGGGTATTGGGTTATTTCATGCTACCAATGGTCGCGCAGTGGGTCATATTGCTTCTTCTCGGCTTCGGTTCACCTCAACATTGTGAGTTGGTTGATTGGGAGAGCCACGAGGGTTATACCCTGTTATCCCCGATATCTAGGGATAACTAGGAGATCATGTCTCGAGGCCCACATGGTCCTAGACAT